>JAUZNJ010057989.1:0-28539 GCA_034780135.1 Jordanella pulchra
TATATATATATATATAAATGGTTTATACTTTTCTAGCACTTTACAGTTGGGCATAGCAGTTTTTCTTACTATCAAAACCCAATAAAACACTTAAAAGATCATGTTTTTTATTTGTCAAAATGTAGAAAACAAACTGAGAAGGAGTTAAACACTTTTGCAACAAACCCTTTTTTCTGAATGTATCTCTTTATCACTCACCATCGTTCTCTACTCAACCCGTCTCAAAGTATTGACATGCAGGCAGCAGCCCCAGCTGTTTCTGATGATGCTTGAGATTATAGCATTTTGTCATCAGGTTTGTTGCGTCTCGTGGGAGAGCAGAGATGAAGGCTGTAATTAGCATTGAGGCGAGTCTAGTGGCTGGCCAAGCGTTCCTGCTGCACCACTGAAACCCTCTGGGGACACAGAGGCGCGTGGCAAACCTGTAGGGTCCTACCTGTGGCTCTGAGGGCTGATTTGTTGGATTTAAAGATCAGAAACATAACTGGTTAATCAGAGGGTCTTTCGGTAAGTCTACAGGACTCTTAGGCATTTGACATCAGAAAAAATGGTTAATGTGTCTGATTAAGATTAAGGATGGCCATGTTTCAGTCTAAATTTCACAAGTTGTTCTTCCTCTTTAGAAGATTAAACATAACAGCTTATGACACAGACTTATGCAGGAAAAATAAGACAAATGAAAAATGAAAGTCAATACCTGTTGAAAAATCATATTCACAGTGTCGATGATTCTACCCAAATTTATTTTAACTTAGGAGCTTATTCACTGTTATAGCTTTGCATATTTATTTTTTTATTTTTTTTGTCTATTTATTTATTTTCACTTTAACATAACCCTATTTATCGATGTATAACTGAGCACCTCAAAGGAATGTATATACAGTATGTATGTATGCATGATCAATAAATATATGTATGTACTTCTTTTTAGAAGAAATAAAAATTAACATCAAACATGGTGTCCAGACTTTCCTCACACAGATTAAGATTAACATTTAGTTTATCATTAGTTTGTTTTTTCTATGTTTTGTTTTATTTTATTATTTTTTTTGGGGGGGGGGGGGACTTCCTACTTTTGTAGCTGTTTGCTCTTTACATTAATATTATAAATAATAATAATAATTGATGAAGAGAAAAAAATAGGGCTGAGGTGTTCGCAGTTTAAAGAAATTCAATTTTTAGCATATTTTCCAAAATAAAGGTTGTATTAAAATTATAAAAAATATATATAATTTCACCTGATAACAAAACATTTTATAATACAAACATAATAACAACAGATTTACTTAAATTTCTTTCCCTGCTTTGAGCAAAAATCCTAAAATATTATTTAAGCTAAATTGAGCTCAGTTTTTACACAGACTAAAATTTCACATTTAATTCCTACAGCTCACCAAATACCTCCTCATTATCCTAACACCTTCATTCTGTTTCCAACCTATTTTCCTGTTTGGTGCACTTTTGATGTGTGAGTGGGTGTGTGTGTTTCAGAGTCTGCACGCGCTAGTGTGTGCAGGCGTATGTGCTCCATCTGTGCCGCCGGCCGCTGATGAGCAAAGCTGTGAAATAGATCCAGCTGGAGAAGCACAGAAGAGCCCGTGGTCTCCTGGGAAATCATCCATACCTCTCCACGACCCCAGAGAGCTATCAATAAGTGGGTAATTGAATTTTAAGCACAAACAGTGTCGTCAAACGAGCCGTTGTCGTGCTTGTGTGAGTGGGTGGATGTTTGTGTGTGTGTGCATGTGAGTGGTGGGGGATGTTTAGCAGTGTGAACACAGGGATGCTGTCATCTCTCTCCGAAGGGCTTTGCACAGGAAAGGATGAATGTTTAATCCATTAAATGACAATTATGGCCCTTGAAGGCGCAGAGTGGCTGGTGGAGAAAAGTGAGATGACTGAACCACCACTAACCCTTGTTCACACCTCATCCAACCAATTAAACCTCAAACACACACAGACTAAAGAGGGTGCATGAAAACTTCTGTTATATATGGCAATCTGTTATATCACTTTTATTTATTTTCTTTTTTTTCACAAAAATACCTAAATATGAAATATTTTCATTAAACATGTGTAAGTGAAGCATTTTATGTAATTATCACAATAAAAAAATCTAAGTTAGGATGCAGGTTCCTACTGTGATGATACAGAATCTCATTTTACTTAGTAACTCTTCAAAATGGGAAAGACATGAGAGAGTGATGCAGGTTTGTTTAGATCAACAAAAGTCAGTAAATGGCTAAAACAAATACCTGTTGACCTATTAACATGCCTAAATCTACTGCCAGAGCAACTGTAAGCACAAACAAACAAGGCTGGACAAGGAGTCAAGTAAGTCTTGTCTTCTTAAAGAGTGAGAATGGGAGGAGGGGTAGAAATTAGACAGAATTATTTCTTAATTCTTAACTTTATTTTCATGATTGAATGGCACTGCTATTCTACTTCTATTGCAAGCCCAGCATATTGTTGTAAGCTGTATGCAACAAAATTTTCATTTTGGCTGCACCCTGTCTATAGAAAATGACAATAATGTTTGTCTAAGTCTCAGTCTATTTCTTTACATTTCAATATACATATTTCTATGTTGTGTTTAGTTTGTGTATTTATTTATTTCATTTACTGATGGTTTTTTTTCAGATATCCAGCCACCAGTTAAGTGCAGACATTCAGCACTAATTTGTTTCTTGTTTACTTAAGTATATGTTAAACCGACTTTTGCTCTAAATACTCTCCCTGTCTTTTCTATTCTATAAATTTTCAAAATGAAGCAGAAAAGTTGAGTATCTTAAATGAGTCATCACATTTCTTTTTGACAGGGTTGACCATCAGTATGCAGGACAATGCTTAATAAAACTAGGGTCACTGATGACTCCATGTTTTGAACAACTTTGGGACTGTTCATTACTATTCATAGTTCACCATCGCTAATAATCAAATCTTAATGTTTTTTAACTAGTCACTTTTCAGAATCAAACAAGAAAAACAAATGTTAAAAGTTTATTTTTGGCAACCCTAGTATGAATTGCATTTTTTAAGCTAGTTATGTCCTAGCTTTATACGGTGTGTCTATAGGGTTACATAAAGGTGAGTACATTTATGTCGGATAATACAACGTTTCTGCTCAATGTAGTCTGAAATGAAGTTAATGGGTTAATATATATATATATTACCATTGTAGAAATGCAAGACATTTAAACTATCTTCTTTGTAAATGACATAACTTACTAAAAACTTTATTCGCCAAAACAAATGTGAAGCTAAATAACATCTTCTATATCTAAATGAGTTGTCTGAAAACAGAGGTTTTGAAATATATTTTTTTAAACAGCTAAAATATTCCTGTTATTCATATCATATAAAGAAATCTTCTAGAAATGAACCAGAACAATAAAAATCTAAAAAACTCACTGGATAAGATGATGGATTCAAACAATGTTAAATATATTTGGCTAAAACACCCTTACAAGATTATATTTAATCTAATTTAAATAGAAATAAAAGTCATTGTAACACAGTAGGAGGTATCTAAGTCTTTAGAATTAAAAATGAAGCAGAACAATACATTACATGAAACGTTTTTGCACAGAAATATTTCAACTATTGAACTCTTTATCCAAAGAAAGAAAACATTTTCAAACCTGGCAGCTGGATCAAGATTTCTGTGACACGGAGTTCAATAAACAGAGTTTGTCAGTGTGATCGTTACGTTGCACTTGTGATCCAAAATGAGTTTGCTAGCTTAGGTTTTCTCATGCTGCTTGCACAATGGCCTGTACGTGGGAGCTGCCTGGTGGCATTGCTTAATTAGGCGAAGAGTTGATTCATTTGCACTAATTGACAGCTAATTAAAGGAGTGAGGGCACATCGGATTGACGTCCCTGTGAGCGGCACTTTGACCGTAGGGGATGTTATGGAGAGGGAATTATGAAATATTGAATCTTGTGAGCACCACCTGTCGTTAGAAGTGGCCCCGAACATATGGCCCACTCTGTGTGTGTCTGAGGGAGTCTGTGATTAGTTTAACAGGCTCATCTTACAGTGCTGAAATGCAGCCTGTTGAGCTCAGCTGCCTGTACCGCAAGCTTTTCATTAACTTACAGAAATAAGAAAGTGCATATAAAATACATTACTGTAAACTGAAACTAAGAACATTTGATTTCAAGAATAAAACACGGATGTTTTGGTAAGTTATGACCCATTAATTAAACATTTTTGTAATATTTTTAAAGTTATGGTTTAAAAGATTGCATTTTTGGATCAAAGGTTGCATACATGTTTTGAACATATGATTGAAATGAGCTTGCAGGTTGGTAGATCTATACAAAGCTTCGTGTTTTGTCAGTGTATTAAACAAAACCTAGAAAAATAGTCAGCTCTTGATTTACAAATAGAGGTTAGCATCCTTAACAACACTAAGCCATTTCTGTTTCAAACTAGATTTGGTTAGAGCCACAAAGCAAAGCAAACATTTAAAACCAAATAGCCCGTATTTTATTTCGATTTTTCAATTAAAAAAGTTATGTTTTTGTTTTAAGGTTTAATGTATTTTCTTCACTGGGAAATTTTTCATATAGAAAATGTCATAAAAACCCACACATTTGCAACCTATGGGGGGGAGCTCTTAATTAAAAAAGAAGAAACATTTTTTGTGTCTTTGTTTCTAGATATATGTATGGATTTCTTATTTTTTTGTATTTTTGGGAAGATTACTAAGAGCTACAGTGGAGGATCTAACGCCGCATGCAGCTATGGGGAGCTTTACAGACCACCAGATTAATCTGTAGTCATATATCAAACAAGAAATATCAATCTAAGCAAACAACACTGAGACCACAGGTTTAAAGCAAGTCATCAACAAGCTTCTGGTAGAAATGTTAAAGTTTATTGAGACTGGCTGGTTTCCTTATACTCTTGGCCGCCCCCATTCTTCATTATTTCATCCACCTCTGTAATAAACCATTATCAGTGACAGTAAAACATCTTCACACCATGATGCTGCCATCGCCGTACTATTGGTTACAGTTTTCTTGAGCTTAAAAGTCTCCTTACTTATTTAAACCTACTATGCTTCTTTGTTGCTGGTTTTCCCTTTTTCAATGTGTCCCAGTGGGTTTAATCGTTCAAACAATGATGTGCAGCTCAGTGTTTCAGAAGGAAAACAATTCCCAAACTTAGAGCAAAACCAGTTTTAGTATGGATAACACAGGATAGCATTAGTCCTCTGGAGTTACACCACTTTATAACCAGATCAGAGGACTGTTTAAAAGCTTGATCTGTGGCAGGAAACCATTTGAACAAATCATGCTGATTCTGCCAATACCCGTGGTTTTCTTCTCATAACACCTCTTAAAACAAAAGGTCACATTATTCAAAAATATCCCAAACCCCAAACTAATAGTTGTCCTGTCAGCGGATCCTCCCATCTGAGCTGTGGATCTTTACAACTCACCCAGAGTTACCATGGGCCTCCCACTGTTTCTCAGTGCTATTCTTCCCTGTAGCCTTAAAAGGAAGTGGATTATATTTTGAGGTGTAACAACAAGAACCTATCAGCAAAAGGCGGGATACAAAAGCAAATCACCTTCCAGATTTTATTTGTAAAAGATTTTTTTTAAAACTGTCCATAATTTTCTTTGAGCTTCTCATTTATGTAGTACTTTGTGTGGGTCCATCACATCAGATGATATTAAACTGCTATTCATGGCTATAAAGAGAAAATAAACATGACAGATTGAGGCATGATGTGTCAAAGCACTTCTGCAAATTATTTAAACCTGCATTGATTCTATTTGTGTTGTCTCATTTTTGTCCATTTTTCTGAAAGCAAAATATAACAAAAAGGCAGCACAAGCTTTTTTTTTATTTTTACAAGTCGTCTCAGGATGTCAACAAACATTGACTGAGTCTAATGTCCAAATACTAAATGTCCCCAATAAGCTTCCAGAGGCACCTCGACCTCTGTCCCCTCATCTGCGACCACGTTCCCTGCAGGAGACCAGGAATAGGCTGTCTTCATGTCTGCTGGTGCTGTCTATGTGAAAAAGAAAGGACAATTAGGGGCTTATTAGGGTCCTGGGGAGGTGTACCTCACGGGGCGTCTGCTCGCCGGCTTGGCCCCAGCTCCGAGCCGCTGCCATAGCTCAAAAACAGTCAGGGGCATTGTCTCACCTAATTACGCTGAAACCAGGGGCCCCCTTTTTCTGTTGCCACTGCCATGCCTGTCCACTTCCCCTCTCCTGCCAAAGTGCTCGTCCCTGTCCACTGTGGAAGTGTGCTAATTAGACAAGAAACAGGCCGAGTAATTATGTCAATTCCTGTTAGGAGCTTCCCGGGTGAGGAATATTAGTTTTGTCAAGAAACTTTTTGCCGTTTAACGGCCTGTCTCCCACATTTTTATAGTTTTCCTCATTACTGAAGCAACAAAATCTAGAAAAACAACACGGAAGAGAGTCCCAGACAAACTTCCGAGAAGAAATGAAAAAAGATGGAGACCATAGAATGGCATTAACATGAAGTTATTGCCCTAATTAATGCTTTGCGCCCAGAGAGCGAATCAGTGAATAACCGATGGCACATTGTTCAGACTGTGAGAGCTTTTTGTTTCCTCACCCTAATGGGATGTTATGATCAACGGCTGTTTGGTGACCCGGCTCCTCTTCCTAAATGCCGAGCTCAGGGAAAATGGCAATTAGCTAGATTAGAAGAGCCATTTCTGGAGCTGTTACAAAGAGAGAGATAGAAGAAAGATGAAGCACTGAAGATATAAAAACCTTGGAAGTTTACTACAGAGAAGAGATTATAAACTTCTCACTTATACTGCTTCTGTTTTGTGAATGCATTCTCATGATAAATGTCAGGGTTTTGAAGGTAAAAATAGAAGACTTTGAAAAAAGTTTGAAAGTGTTTCCACAACTCAGCTAATATCCATAGTCGACATTCAGGTGATCACAGTAATTTTCTGTTAAATTTTATTCTGGATTGTTGAAGGTCATTTCTCAACCTCTCATCTAAGATCCTACAATATCCTGTTCCCTTTAAAAACATTTTCTTTTTGCTTTTTATTTAAAACAGAAAAGAAGAAACAAGGAGTCAGTGTTGTAACTCCTATCAGGTGTTTTCAAATGCAGTCCTAGTGTCCAGTGTCCCGCACTGTGTGTCTTTGCTTCATCAGACCTGGGGCAAATATTTAGGTCATTAGCAGGACTCTGGAGAACATGACTACACATTTGAAAGGAAATTCAGACATTTGACTCAGATGTGTGGAAGTAGAGACACTGGACCTCGAGGACTATTGAAGACTCCTCTACTTTATCGATTTATCTCCAGTCTGAACTCATGATACTGGATCTTATTTTTTATAAAATGATCTAGACAAATTCTAGATCAAATCAACTTTGATCTACAAATCAGTGCTGGTAAATTTAAGTTAGTTGTTCTTTTAGTTTTCACATGTTGATGGCTGCTGGAAATGTTAGGTTTATAATTCTTTTGATTGATACCTGCTGCAGGTCCAGCCAAGGGAGTTTTAATCTGGTTAAATAAAAGGGAAAGTGAACGAATCAATGCTTTTTCACCGATTATCCGTGTGGAACCTGACTGCTTTCAAAATAAATGATTGTACTAGCTTGTTAAACCACTTCATCCTAACCAGTGAATCAATCATATGTAAAATATCCTAAATTTAAAACATTTATAATTATTTGACTAGTTTCAGTATATTTACCCATTGTTCTACAAACATGGTGTAACAAGAAGTTACTAAGTGGCTCAGTAAAAGGGAAACATAGTCTTTAGCAGTCATGTCATCCAGTAAATGTCATGGTGGGGTTAACGGACCTTACCCTCTCCCTGGGAACAAGGAGACAGAAACAGGTTAGGATCAGATTCCTCACTTGAGGCTACAAAGAATCTTCAGGTGACAGAGGCTCAGGTTGCTAACCAAACTGGTTCAACACTGCGGCGTAGAAGCGAGGTCTGACTGCTGCTTATGAAGGGTTGGTCTCTGATGGGCTGATGATCCTCAGGTGCGCTGAGGGCTCCAGCCCTGGAGACCAACGGCGCGCTCTGCTGGAGGAAAGGTGGCAAAACTCCAGATCCCAACAGTAAAGCCTTTCTGGTTAAAGTACCTACAATAATATCTGTATAGTATTTTATATTTAGCTATAAAACTTTTCTCACTTGTTTTTGAAACACCTGAAAAATTCTATTCCTTTCAGGTTTATTGCTGGAATCGTTAACCTATAAAACCATGTTAGGGAAAAAATCCCTCACTTTGTGCACCAATAAAGTTTGTGACATGGCTAAAGGAAATATGATAATGTAGTTAGAAATTAACTTTGTAGTTACAAATGAACTAACAATGCACCTCCTGCCCTTATGGTTCTTCTGCTATTAGTTGTTTGAAATCAGGGAAATTTTATCTGTAGCGCCTCCTACTGTCTAAATATCAGAACCACAGCACTCCAACAGGTATAAGGGCAAATTTTTTAGGATCAGCTACTATGAACAAGTACAGATACTCCTGAAAACGTAAGGATGAAGAACACGTTTGCCAAGAAAGAAGAACAATCTGGAAAATATTTATAAAATATGTGTAAATAACAGATATTTCTTCAATTTATGAAGCAACGGATATTAAACAGCAACGTGAAGTGAGACCTAGTAGAAAATAGATTATGGCTATGGTGAGCAGTAAAATCAGTAAAACAAGGAAAGAGACGCTTACTTGTTTTCTAACTTTATTGTCATTTCGGGTTTAGCACATACTGACTGCACCAACATCAATTTACTAAACGTTCAGCAATAGACTGCGGGGAAAAATTGTTTATGAATGGACCTAATACTACTTACTTAAATTCCATCATAAACTAAAGACGTAAAGTATAAAACTTAAATTTGATAAGACTGAAATTCGTGTGTGGTTTGTAACAACTTGAAATCTAACTATTTGGGTCAATAAATACCTACTCTAAATGTTCTTTGTTAATTTTATTGAGAGTATCTGTGTGCATATATGAAAAATGCTCTATTTGTTTGAAATATTGCAATATTCCTTTTTCAGAAACTGCGCAGTTCCACACTTACTATTCTTGTAATGTTGTTTATACGGTCTTAGTACAGATATCTATGAGAATCTTCTGCAAAGATTACGACAGATCACTTGGACAAAAGATGCTTTAGCCATTTTGTTTTTGTTTTTAACTCGTGGTCAGGATATTGTCATTTTGGGCAACACGAATGGGACAAAGGCAAATATCCTGAATTTGTGCATCTAATTTCCCATTCCTTGGTGGGCAACGTACATTTGTCAAAATTTATCAAAAGTTAAGTTTTCACTTGGACTCCCAGATCAGCAGTGTCCTGTCACAGGCTCCACTTACGCTGCGCCACTGTCAAGGTAACCACAGAGTTGCTGGTCTTCACTCAGCCGCAGTGAAACGTTTGGCTTTGGAAATGGAGGTCATGTCATTTGCGAACTTGTATCATTATATTCAAGATATTCTGTTTCTTTCTTTTATCTCAGAAATTAAACTGTTTAAAATTATGTTTGAACTTTCTCATAGGCGGTTCTTGGCGGTGTTTTTTTAATTTGTGAAACCGGCGTGCAAAAACAAAAACAAAAAAACGACTTTCTCGGGTAGAAGCCAAATCTCCTAATCGTGTCTAAATCTGTTGAGGGTTTTTTCATACTGTGGCAGACGGGTGGTTAACAAACGCTCCCGTGGGAGCCTCCCATTTATTTATTTATTCATCGCCACACATGGTCCAGTGATGCTGCTTCCTACCAGCGCGTCTCCTCATCTCCATAAAACTCTCATGTGCGCAATTGTCTGTCCAGATGTCCGAAAGCGTGCCACAAATTATCTCCAAACGACAAAATTCCCGCCTTTATTGAATATTAGCTGATTAGATGAAATTAGGCTTTAAAAAAAAGTGAAGGGACAGAAATGTTTTCACTTATTCAATTAACTATGTGGTTCTGGTTTATTCCTTGACTTCAGTCCCCTTTGTTCTAGCTTTCTAAATCTGATTTATTCAAAAAATGCTTTCTAGATAGCCTGTATTTTTTTAGTTTCTAGTTTCATTTTATATAATACTGAATTAAAAGTAAAAACACTGCGCCCAGAGGGGAGGAGGCGTTGGGCCTAAATCTGCTGGCCTTTGCTTTCTATGTCGGTCTCATATTTAATTGCCACCCTGGTGTGTCCTAAATACCCCAAACTGGGACACCTTTATTATGGGACCGGTGGAATAATAACAATATTTAAAAAAAAAAAAAAAAAAAAGCTTAATAGCCTGTCAACAGATGCGTAGATTGTTCCCGCAAAGACAAAACGTTTAGTGCGTAAACCTAATTAGAATATGCAAATTACTGTCGGACGTTGGGAAGGAAGCTGGACTCTGCAATTAATTTAGATTTGCTTCAATAAGCTGAAGTTTTAGCCTACCTGACTGTATCATATGGTTTTGTTGTTTAAAATTATGATTTTTCTAATAATTTCAAGTCATAATTTTGCAGCTTTGCAACTGTCAATGCGGGCATTTAAGTTAGCCTTACTTAATTTCTGCTTTTCTTTTGAATTTTTTTAATTCGTCTTGTTTTGATAAATTAACGAAAACATATTTTTTCCAATTTGTTTTCGAGCAGCATCAGTCTGAAAAATAAAAACTTCTGTTGTTATTTGCCCACAAGTGATCTGTTTGCATTTTGGACTAATATAATAATAATAATGCGATTTTCTTTTTATTATTGATTGTCTATGCATGAGTAATAAATCTTTAGCATTAGGCTTTTTTGACACAATGATAGCTACAATTTTTCATTTAAGTTTGTTTGTTTTGTTTGTTTGTTTGTTTTTGTTGCTTTTTCATCCTTCAAACATTTCATGATTACAAAAGTTCGCCTATTTGGTCACAGATCCCCATAGAGGCTCCACAGATCCCATATTCAGTCTGTGCCTTTTCTCCTGTCTTGTGATTGGTTGCCGCCTGTTGCATGTCGGATAAAAAGCGCAGCGCAGATGAGTGCTTAGATTAAGCGCACCACAAGCCTTCACTGGCGATCAGGAGTATTTTGTTAAAGGGTCAACGTCATGACGGGAAAGGATGGAGTTGTGCTTTCGGACACACAAAACAAACAGAAAACAGCGTCAGAGAACATCCTAAACCAAGGTGACTCCAAGCATCAACCTCCGCTCTGGAAGATGGCCCCCACCGTGCAGCGGCGCACCGGCTTTGGCATCCAGGAGCTTCTTGGCCTCAACAAGGAGCCTCCGGCGGCCACACCAAGACGACCGCTGGAGACTCTACCGCACCGGGCGCACGTCCTGTCTGCTAGACACACCGGGCTTGGAGTCGGTATGAGTTTACTGGGCCCGGAGGGGATACACGCGTTTTACACCCAACCTGCTTTCCTGGAGGTGCTGTCAGAGGCGCAGAACGTGCACCTGCAGCCGCTGCACAGGGCGCCGCAGATGGATCCCCAGATGGACGCGCAGCAGTCAGGTGCCAGCTCCGGTGAGTGCCCCGGACATCAGTCCACATCAAAGTATTGGTTACATTTCTGATATTTTAAAAAAGCATCAGATTAAAAAAAAATAAGAAAATATTTTTGAAATACGTTTAAGCCATTTAGAAAATTTCAGATTTGAAATATTGTGATAAATATTATAAAAATAAATAATAAAAATTCCCGAGAAGAAAAACATTTTTTTTCTAGTAATTCGATTTAAAGCCTTTAATTTTGTAACGAACCTGCGCGAAAATGTGGGGGGAAAAAACAACTTGGTGCAGCTTTAGGTTTACGTTTTCAAATTTCATGATGTGATCAGTGCAAGTTCATATTTTTTATTATTTTGAGAGAAAACAAAAATGCTTGTGATAATGTTATGACGTTTGCTCACAGATTCAGATGATTTAAGCTCCTCCGGGGATCCAAAATTTTCAGCCTCATCGATGAGTCAGAGCAAAAAGAGAAAGAAAAGAAGACACAGGTAAATAAACTACCATTATTATTATTATTACAATAACAATCATGTTTGTTTTTCTTTGCTGTTTTGTACACGTTTGGTTCGGTGATTTATAATACATTTTATACATTTATATATCATTTTATTTATGTTTTATCTGTTACAGAATTTTGATACTGTGGTATAATTCAAAATTGTCTTTTTTATAGATTTACAAAGGTTAATTCTAAGTGCTTTTATTTTACCTATTTTTATTTCAGTAATTTTAGGCAATGCTAATGATTTGGAAACATGAGAGACATCCTTTTTGAAAAGACAGCATTTTTTGTAAAATATAAATTAAAACAATTATTAATATAATCCTAAATTTATTTGTTGTGCTCTTTAAATATAACTGTTAAAAAAGGATCACATAAATGAGCTGAGTGATAAAATCCAAGCTAACTGGTTTTTATTAATCACATATAATCAACAAAGAAATATGAGTCACTTTAATTTAGATATGTTCTGTTTTAAATAATACATCAAAGGTTTATTTATTTGGTTTTGTTTTTTCTCTGTTATTTTGTCTGCAGAACTATTTTCACATCCTATCAGCTGGAGGAGTTGGAGAAAGCATTTAATGAAGCTCACTATCCAGATGTTTATGCCAGAGAAATGCTATCCATGAAAACTGAGCTGCCAGAGGACAGAATACAGGTGGGCAAATGTTATGTTTACAGGAAGAAATGTATCTATTCAGATATAAGAATACAAACCAAAATGTGCAGTAAATGGATTTACTGATGTAGGTCCTATAGATTAAAGTGAAGCAATCAGGAGGAGATTTTGTCAGCCGACAGCCTCCCTCAAACTTTAATTAGTCGTTAAAGAAAAAGTGATCCCTTCTTTTCCGACCCAAGACTGGCCGCAGCGTTGAAATGAAAGCATAACTATAAAGAAATTCATTAGCAGAGGTCAGGGGGTGAGCAGAGGACTGCACCGGGCTGCCCAAAGTGTTTTAATTTCCCATGAAATTTGACGCGCCTGTCTCCCATCGACCAGGTCTGGAAATTAACTTATTTCCCAATCAGCCTCCCTGCCCCTTCTTCACCTCTCTCTGGAAGTAGAAACGCACAGGCTGTCATGAGCACTCACTCTGAAAAAAGGGTCGATTGCTCATCTGGGGCTCATCACTTTGAGAGGAATATTATACCTGCCCATCTTTACACGACCAACACACACACTAACGCACACATGCCTCCACACATTCAAGTATTTCTTTTCTCTCCTCTCATCCATATTCACGAGTCTATTACAAGGTGGTGGAAATCAATTTAACCTCCTGAGGAGACAGAAGGCTACTCTGAATAAAGTGATGACAGCTCTCATTCAGTTTTTACGTTTATCTGACTTTTGATGCAAAAAAATAAAAAATAAAGCTTCTCTATTAAAAGATTGCAATAAAGCTTTAAAAGGGTAACATAAATCTGATGATCAAGAGTCAGGGATGTAGGGCCAAGGTCAGGCTAAAGGTTTGCTGCCTTCTGCTCCCCTTCCTATTGTTCTATCGTATTGTTTCATTTTAGTTTAAAACTAGAAAAAAAAAGTGGTTTTTTTTGTGTAAAATGCCTTCCTGCTGTTTTTAAAAGCATTTTTATGACAACATGATTAAATGTAGACATAGGTTTGTATTTTTAGCAGTTAGGCCTCCAGTGAAGCATCATAAGATTAACTGCCTGTCGGTCTTTACATTAATACCAATTCAGCAGAACTTTGCTGTGGGACCAATAAATTATTGCTGATGAAAAAATATGAAAAAACGTTTAGACCTATTCCAGTCGCCATGAAAAAAAAAAGAGTTTCAATTCAGACTACTAAATAATTTCTCAGCATTTTAACTTCAAAATACTCCAAGCGTTATTTTCATTTTTTTATATGAGTAGAATAGGTGAATTAGACACCCTATTGTGTTTTCCCTATCATGAAAACAAAGCTGGTGTTTGCTTAAAGCCAAGTAAAATCATATTGTAAAAATAACTCTTTGTTCCATTTTAGGATTTTTTTTGCTTTTTCGTTTGTCTTTTCCATAAAAAGATATTTAGAAACCAAATACAAAAACCTTAAACATTTTTCCAACTTTGACTGCAGTTATTTTTGAGAATCTCCATCTTTTATAAAACAGTTATGTGCTGCTGCTTAATTTTCTAAAGAGAAGCATTTTTGCAAGGATGATATTCTTTACACATTGAAATATTTACAACATCTGTATACTGGTTGTATCCAGGCCAGACATCATAGCTGTTTGTAGAACAGAAACAATAGATTGTTGATTAATATTCTCAGATGCACATATTGCCTTTTTGTTTTGCATTAACAGTCTGTGTAATGTTCATATGGGAACTATATACAGGTATCATTTGCAAGTATGTTTTGCTACGTTTGAATTCACCAGCCCCCAAACTGACAGCGTATACCATGTAGCTGGATGAGCTATCATTGCAGTGGCTATTGATCATCAAATATAAAACTGTTTTTAAATGGTTATTTTCCTCATTTTGAGGTATTTTATATCTTTTACAGTGTCTTCAAAGACAAAGGAGACCATTGGAAAGACTAAAATCAGTTTTTCAGTGATGTTTTGTTTATTACAAGAAAAAAGAAACCGTGAAAATTGTAATTCTTGTGAAAAATGCCACTAATCCCTTGTTTAACCATTATTTACTTATGAAAAAGGAAATATAATTGGTTCTGTTTTATCTCACCTAGGCCTGATTACTGCCAGACTTGCTGAAAAAATAGTGCCTGTTCTATCTTTTCTGTTCTACTTTCATTGTGGTGTCCATATAATATTTAAATCACCCTGTACAATTATAATAAAGCAGTTTGTATGCATAAAACAAGCGGAACACTATGGCGATAGCCCTACTGCTCCACTTGTGAAAGTAAAATCTGTTGGGCTCTAGTTGGCACCAAGATAATTATTCTTATTGCCACATAGCCAGACTGGACACTGCGGAAAAAAAAAAAAAAAGAAAAGAAAAATATCATGCCTATGCTAATATGAAATTGGCTAAAAGATGTCTAAAAGCAACATAATATGACCCCACATTCGAGAACAAATGAAAAGCAAGGGGACCTCAGCATATATTATACACTGGGGGTAACTATCCTCCAATGGAGACAACATTGAGCTGGTGGTGGTTTGATGATCCGATGAATGCTTTGTTGCATCTACTGTAGGAATTAATTAAATCAAGTATAACGCACCGTAATTGATGAAATTCTAAGTTCAGGTCTACAGCAGAAAATGTGAAGGAGGTCTTTCTATCAAACCAGGGTTATGGCAGGAATATAATTCTAAACAAAGCAGGAGTTCTACCTCTGAATGCCTCAACAAAGGGAAGATTTTGAAGTCAAAGTTCATTCTTAAATCTGATTAGTTGCTCTAACCGGTCATTCATGACTGACTCAACAGTTTGATTCAGTCGTACTCGGTTTAAAGTTGTTTAGTAATCAGACTGAATTTAAATTTGGAAAAATCAAAATGTGAGGTAAACTACTAAAGATGCAACCATTTTTATATTACTACTAGCTTTTTAAATAAGGCAATATCTTATTCGCAGCAGCCTATTAAACCAAAATTTTACAATAACCTACTTTGACATCATGTAACGTTTATGATTTTACTCTCTGCAGGTTTGGTTTCAGAACCGAAGGGCTAAGTGGAGAAAGAGGGAGAAGTGTTGGGGTCGCAGCAGTGTGATGGCAGAATACGGCCTGTACGGCGCCATGGTCCGTCACTCCATCCCCCTGCCCGAGTCCATTCTCAAGTCAGCTAAGGATGGAGTCTCAGACTCTTATGCTCCATGGTTACTCGGTGTGTTAATTATATTGAGTTTTGCTCTTGTTAACTGCTACAAATACATTCAAATGCAGGAAATAAAGAAAGATTTAAACAATTTTATGTTGAATTTACCACAAGCTTAGTCATATAATCCAAATATATTACAGTTAAAGCGGCAATGACTGGGAAACTTAGATATTAATACAGATTGAATCATTTTGTTGGTGCAACGGTGACAGCAAGTGAAATCTGTTGTCTGCTTATGCATTTTTATCTTTAATGAAGAATAATTTTAATTAATATTAATGCATGATAAAAAAAGGCAACATCTTTGACTGGTTTTGTAGTAGAAGTGAAATTGAGCTGTATTTTGACATCTACTGATCTAGAGGACCTTGGCCTGCAGTCAATACAGAGATAATCCGTCTTCATCAAGACAGATTAGTCCTCATGTAACCTCACGTCAATTGATTTGATTAAATCAATTAGAAAACACTAATTGAATAAGAAGTTATGTCCTCATTTCCCTTCATTCTGTCTATTTTCATTCTGTCTGTGTGCATTTTTTACATCCATTTAATAATCTTTAATGTTCTCTTTCTACTATTTCTCTGTTCTTTAGGTATGCACAAGAAGTCTGTTGATCCTTCTCACCCCTCCACAGGAAAAACTATGAGCAACAAGCTTCCAACACAGCCGCCTGTGCAAGAGAAAACGCGAGAAAAAACGATGGAGAAAGAGAAAGAGCAACTGAATAAAGACACTAGTTTGTCTATTTCTAAAGAGGAACTGAGGGAGAGCAGCATTGCTGCGCTGCGTGCAAAGGCACTGGAGCACAGTGTAAAGATGCTGGGGACTGTTTCAGAAAAAGGCCACATGACAATGAGGGTGGATGCTGAGCAGGAGAAAACAGCTCACCAGCAGGAGGGCAAATGAAAAAAAAAAATCAGGAAACAGATTTGTGGTGAAATACGAACAGAGAAGAGCCTGTAATATCTTTTAATTCTGAGCTAAATCCTAAACTCTTGGCTTCCTATTTCCTGCTCTTTACTGCTAAAGGTACCTCTGCAAATATTGGTACCAAATCTTGGGAAAACCACAAAAACATTGTTTTAAGAAGGTCAAATTCTGATGTATATATAATTAAAGCATGTGATGGTCCCATGACATGTACTTATTTGTCCCTTCATACATGTGAGTGTAGTTTAAATAAAAAATACTTATATTTAAATCAATTTATTGTACTAATTGAGATTCCCATGCTCCAGAATGACTGAATAAAAATTAGTCAAATGCAGATTTACTTTTACTATAAAATATCGATGCACCAGTGGAAGAGAATCAAATCTAGTTTGTTTTTGCTTTTTTTAACTCATATATTAGGTAGCTAGGTGTTGGATCTCAATGTGGACATCTGGCGTATTACCTATCTAAAATCAGTGCATAAAAAGTCAAAAGAGCAAACATTCTCTGCCACCATAATTCAAATTACTACACAACTTGAATAAGTAAAAGAAAGAAGTGTTTAACTTTTCTTTTAAAAGAGATTTTAAAAGGAAGCACCAACTAGCCCAGCAGGTGGCAATAACACCAATGTTAAAAATTAATCCAAGTGCAAAGAATGAACAAGGAGGGAAAAGCTAAAAAGGGTTCCATCAAAGAAAAGTTGTCTCTTATTCTTATTTTTGACACACAATGAATGCAAAAAAAACTTGAATCTAACAGAAGTTATAATAAATAAAAATTCAATAAAAAATAAACAAACAATAACCAGACATTTTTGAGCCATGCTTCAGCAGAAAAATAAAATCATGAAACTGACCAGAACAAAACAAGGACTGAAAATAATGTGACTAATAGGACATGTATAGTTAAGGTGCTTCCACTAATTAGCGTCATAGGTGTCTACAATCTTGCAATCAGTTAGTGGCCTATAGGGCTAGGGGTACTCACTGTGAGTACCTGTGTGCTGCTCATGTTATTAAAGCTACAGTTGGTAATGTTGGAGGAGAGCTAGCAAGCGGCACTCCTCCTCCCCCTCCTCCCTTTGTTCGAAGCTTTCTTGGAAACTTCAATGTGCACTTCACAGCAGAACTCAGCAAAGCAGAGGGGAGCTGATTTAGCTTTTTTTTCATAATATATTGGACTTCAACCTAACTACCTCACACAATGTCCATTTCTCAATATGCGTACTTGTGCGTTCTCATGTGCTTGTGAAATGTGCTCGGCCTCAGCCAATTCACAAGAACACAAGACAGAGAACGGTCAAAATGCCCAAGTGTTGTTCTCTGCACTCCCTCTTTAACGAACATCAGAGCAGACTTGTGCGTTCTCTAGGCTGACAGCTGTCCCAGCATGCATCGCGGCAGCAGCAGCTTTCAGGGGAGCGCTCACAGTTCTCAGAGTATTGAGTTAAAAGTTCACTTTTCTGTTTTACCATTGTTCTTCAAATGTACATTTAAGATCATTTGAGGCCAGAATATTACACTTTTAACTTCACTATATGGCCCATTTACTGATTTAAAAAGTTAAGATGTTAAGAGAACCATGGCAGCCAGCAGATCTCCAAGGCTAGCCACAGCCAGGGCTAGCGTTAGCCTGTCTGCAGCAGCTCCCTGTCGAGATATCCATGTATGAAGTACTAGCCTGTACTGATGTTGTTTTTTTTGGGGGGGTTGTTTTATTTTTATTTTATTTGTGTTTATCTGACTGTGTTAATCGTTAGTCTCCACTAAATGAAAATAGTAATAACTGATTATTATCTAGAGATTATTAATAGCAGGATGTGAAATGCAGCTCCAGATGAGCTTTTAATGCGGTGATGTCCCAGTACACTTCTGTCCCAATTTTCACAGATTTATTCTGCGTGCTTCCATTCTCCGTGATTCCATACTTTCTGTGCTCTTGTGAAGAACGTACTTGGCGAGAACACGAATCCATACTCGCATTGTTATAAATTGATGGCCGATATTATTATTGTAGCTTTCAAGGTAGCTAGGTTTAGCAATATTAACCATAAACGTTTTAATATGTTATTTTTAGCAATTCATACCCAATGAGTTTTGTGAAGGAGTGTTGCGAATAACTTCAGCAAAGGCCAAACCTGATGAGTGGGCACTTGGGGGAGGAGGGACAGAGATGAAGGCATCAGAGTGTTTTTTTTGCACTTGGACCAAATGGCAAGGATCGGTCCGCGTTTTTTGATGCTAGCGCCTCTCACTGCAGACGTCTGATTTTTTTCATTACTTTTTCTGAATACATAAGCTATTGAATACTCTAAGGATGGGAGAACTATTTCACTCAATATAACAGAAGGTGTCTCTGAACAGCATTACTAACTATAGCTTTAAGAGATTTAAGATCCATTGGACTGTACCACTGGATGTGGATTCAGGCAGAAAATTGATGATAAATCAGAGATGGATAATAAGAATGATAACAAAAATGCCCAGAAAAACTTCTAATTAAAGGTGAAATTCAAGCTCAAAGGACATCAGTCAGATTTTACCATCAGTTGAGCAAACTGGACTTAATGAGAGACAACCATAGAGTACACCATTGATGAAAACTAATAAAAAACCCAGACTGGAAATAGCTAAACTTAATGTTAATAAACCAAAAAACTTCTGGTAGAATGTCCCATAGACAGATGAGACAAAAATAGAGCTGTTTGCCAACCATACATCAATTCTATGGTTACAGACGAAAAACGAAGTATATCAAGCACAGAACACTGTCCTTACTGTGAAACATGGAGGAGACTGTTGTGTTCTGGGGCTGCTTTGCTTCAACTGGTGGCATCTTTAATCCCTGCAGGTTTCAGAAAGCTTGGTCTCAATCACAGGTCATGGATCTACAACCGGATAATAACCCAAAACATACAGCTAAGAACAGCTAAGAGTAAAACCCTGGATCATTCTGAAGTGACCTTGTATGAACCCAGACAAAGATCCTATTGAACATCTTTGGAAGTAGATGAAACATGCTGCCAGGAAAAGGCATCCTTCAAACGTGAGACAACTGAAGTGGTTTGCTCCTGGGCAGTGGACCAACATACCTGCTGAGAGGAGCAGAAGTCTCATGGACAGGTACATGAGACGTTTGATTGCAAGGACTGTTTTGAGCAACAAAACAGTAAGTTAAAGGTACCATCATTTTTGACCAGACCTTACCTTTTAACATCTATTTTTTTCAAGTATTGGGGAAAAAAGCAATGCCTGACTTTTAATTGTTTATTTTCCCAGCATTTTTATATTTCTTTACTTTGGTCAATTCTGTTATTCTTGTGACTGTTGTGTTTTCATTCGTTTATCCTGGCATACCAACGATTTTGTCCACGTGTATATATGACACAATACATCAACCACCACAACTGAGTAATAGGAGGTTGTTCAGAGAGGCAATCACCAACAACCCCCACACTTATCTTTAACAACAGTTTGACACACGGAGATAATAAAACAAACGCCCTGTGTGTTTAAAAGCACAGTTGTCTCTTTCATATGGACGCCCTGACCTCTGAGTGCAATGAGACTTTTTTACGAATGCTCAATAAACCTCACTGAAAACAGTTTTACAGATTCCGACCACACCTCCAGTGCTCACGCACGTACAAACGATCTTACATGCAAGTTATTACATGGATATTAACTGTATTCATACAAACAGTGTTGTGCAAGTGATTTTGATTTTCGGTGGGTTATTATATTTGAAAGGGGCACCAAATTCACACACATATTTGTTGATTTCCTTGAAGGAACAAACGTGGTGGCGGATTGTTTTTTTCGTGTATTTTTTTTTCCTGTTTTCTTTTTGTGACCGCCCTCTTACGCATCACTTCTTAAGCCCTTCCTCTTAGGACTTTCCAAGATTTCCAGCGCAAAAAAACGTCGAGCGCAGGATTTCCAAACTTTCTTCACCAAATAAAAAAAACTTTTACTTTCTGGTGAAATGATTTGCACGCTTTCATTTCACAGCTTGGACTAGTTTCAGACACACTATGTGGCTTCCTTGCAGATGCGCAGCGAAGTACGTGGCAGCTTCCTTCAGTCGTGGCGTCTCGGCATCTTTTCTTCATGCTTTGCGCCGCAACAGGAGCACCTGGAACACGGCCGCCTTCATGCCGGAGTCTTCGGGCTTCGAGGGCGTGTCTGGCCGCGACGCCCTGCACGATTACTCGGTCTCCCACAACGAGAGCTTCTGGGCCGCCGTGGCCCGCCAGAGGCTGAGCTGGATCCGACCCTTCGACGTTGTGCAGGACTGCGATCTGAGCCAAGGGAGGATTAGGTGGTTTGAAGGAGGAAAGCTGAACATTTCTGGTAAGATTTAAAACTGATTCAGATAAACAATATTTAATAAATAAACTTAGAGGGCACTAAATGCATCTTTATGCGGACTGATAACAACATGCACCCTGAACGCACCACGTGGTTCATGCAGCTTTGTTTATGTTGTGTATGTCCCTATATAGTGAACTGCCTGGACCGCCATGTGCACACCTGTCCAGAGAGGGTGGCCCTAATCTGGGAGAGGGATGAGCAGGGGTCAGAGGTCAGATACACATACAGGTAAGTTTTGAAGTTAAAATAGTCATTAACTTTGTTATTACAGTGTAACTCATCTTTATCTTTGCAGGGAGCTACTGGAGATGACTTGCCGACTGGGGAACCTACTAAGGCGGCACGGCGTAAAGAAGGGGGACTGTGTCACCATCTACATGCCAACCTGCCCTCTGGCTGTGGCGTCCATGCTGGCCTGTGCCCGGATTGGTGCTGCCCACAACGTGGTGTTTGCAGGCTTTAGTGCAGAAGCCCTGGCAGAGCGAATCAGAGATGGTGAGACATGTGCTGATGGTGCCTGGATGATTAGATTTACACAACAAACTGGCCGCTGATCTCAATGTTTTGTATCATAAAATAGGTTTTGTGTGAGGTTTTGGCACTATAAGGTATTATCAACTTAATTTAACACAGCATACACAACATGAGCTGTAAGATAAGTAGATGAAACACTATAAGGAGAGTAACAGCCTGTCATCAACATGCTGACCAACCGGTAACATTTTTAACAAGCAATCACGGTGGTGTCATAAACTTTATAGTCAACCAGAAACAGAATGTGTTTTCTTATTTTCTCTTTCAGTTGAGTTAGAGCTGGGCAATTTCTTTTAGAATACATATAAGATGAGACTATATTGTTTGTATGGAGATGATCTACAATGTGTTATAGTAATGCTTAATTATGCCTTTTGTAAAAAAAAAATCCTGTGCAACATTTAGGAAAAAGTTTAGATGCAAATACTTAATAAAAAGGAAAACACATTGAGATAAACACAGTTTTTTTGCCATTTAGCTTAAAAATACTAGCATGTTATTTTTGGATCTATATTGCTCAGCCTTATATTAAACAGTCTTCTGTTCGTGGCTCAGTAGATTTAGTAATGCAGTCAAATGACTTTAAAGCATCTCACCGGTTGCTGGTCGGATTCTAACTTTAAGTAAATGACCATGGACCAGCAAGAAGGAAAAATACTGATATAGGTATAAAGAAATATAAATACATTTTTAAGATGGGTGTTATGCACCCATAAGACTTTTTTCACTCACAGAAATTTTCTCTTTTAGTTAATTATAGGACTTGTAATTGATAAAAGAAGTATTTTTTTAAGTTATGAGATAACCATATAAGAGAACCTCAGTTAAACAGTTGAATCGTTTGTGTCAGTAAGTACATACATATCTGGATGAAGTTCTGTTGCAGCATCCCTTTGTATATAAAACTACAACAATCTAATCCTAAAAAAACATATTCAGAAAAAACAGTGCAAAAATATAACAAAAAAAATTTACTCTGTCAAAAGATGTATTAGTTTTCTTCTTGTTCAAAGACACAAACTCAGAGTAAAATATTTTCATAGAAAGTATGAAGAACTACAAAGTTTGGTATAAAAATTTATTTAAAAGATAGAGATTAGCAGAAGAATAGCGTGAGGACAGCATATAAAAGGAGAGTCTCACAAAGCCTTTTTAGGATCTTATAGAGAGATGGGGGGGGCTCTTAAAGCCTCCTCTGGTCATTCAATATGAACCACTTGAGTCCTGTGATGATCTATCCTCACATGAACAAAGCCGTGGAACCAGCAGAGAGACCGACGCAGAACTGCTCTAAATGAAGCGACCCCCACTTCACACCTATTTGCCAACTTACCCGAGAGGCGTAACAATAGCGCTTCTTCTTCAGCCCCCCCCAATTTGCCACGGCTTCAAATCCCACTGAGGTGGAGAGAAGGAAACTCAGGCTACATCAGGACAGAGTGAATGAGGTATCCACACAGAGATGTTGGATCTTAAAGACAAACCCACCTGAAGCTGGAATAGATGTTGTGACATCGAACCAAGAACTTCATCATATACATGCAGAGAAGAAAGTCCTTTTCATGAGGTTTCTGCTGCTACTTTGGTGTGAAATGGTTCAAACTTAAACATGTGGTGCTTTCATATCCCTTACGGTTATTCTCATTTTGTTGTCTGGGTTTTTATGTGATCTACCGACACAAAGTAGAAAACACTTACAAACTGGAACGAAAACATTGTTTTCCAATTTATTTATCAAGCAAAGGACTGGAATTCATTCAAAGTCTGTGAGACATTTTATCAGGTTTATTTCAAAGATGATAAAACTGGTGATAAAAAAAACAGTAGTTGAAGTATATATTTTTTAGCAGTACTCCTTTTTTATTTGCATTAAGTTGGAGCTTAATAACAACAACCCTGCTCTAAAGCTGCAGTAAAAATGTACCCATTATAAAACAGGCTACTTCATTTCAGCAGTTAAGATAAAGTTACACAGTTAAACCTTTAAGCATTACATGGAAATTACGTGTAATAATAGGAGTTTTAGAGGTGGGGAAAACAGTCGTTTATGTCATTTCTGATGGTTTGCAAACATCATCGTCATCACAATAAATCTTAATTTTCTTCAGGAGGCTTATAAACAGTGCCATAACTGAAAATCTCTGGTCCAAGTTGTTTTTTAAACATATATTAAACACAAACAATAGTTTATTTTGTAATTCTTATAATTTCTTTGTGATACATGAAAACCAGACACTGACTGACTGTTGCCCATAAATACTTTTCTGTAGCAGTTTCTTTGCTCCCCCTCCCTTTCATTGTTCGTAGCTCAGTCCAGCACTGTCATCACGGTGAACCAGGGAGTCCGGGGCGGGAAGATCACAGAGCTGAAGAGGACGGTGGACGCTGCCGTGCGGAGCTGTCCGAGTGTCCAGCAGGTGTTTGTGGCCATGAGGACAGAAAAACAAGTGGAAATGACAGATAAGGACTTCGTCTTGGAGGAGGTTAGTGGGTCTGTAAGGTGGAAACAGATGACCTGAAGCACTTCTAAGAATTCTCTGAAAAAAAGGGAACTTTGAACAGCTGAACAAACTCCTGCCTGCTCAGGAACTGCTGCTGACTGTTTGCCGTTTGAGTGATAAGTTCATGTTGCTGTCCAAGTTCTCACCACCTCTACCTCGCTGTTCTGCTCAGGAGATGCTGAAGGAGGACGTGGTGTGTGATCCAGCTCCCATGGACAGCGAGGACGTCTTGTTTCTGTTGTACACCTCAGGCAGCACAGGGAAGCCCAAAGGCCTGGTCCACACGCAGGCTGGATACCTTCTGTACGCTGCTCTCACACACAGGGTGAGCAGCTGTTACACAAACATCAGCCTCTAAAATAGAACTCTTAACATAAATATTTCCATGTTTATCCTATGTCTCATGTCCAGTACGTCTTCAGCTATCATGACGGGGATGTGTTCGGCTGTGTGGCAGATATAGGCTGGATAACAGGGCACAGCTACACTGTGTACGGGCCCCTGGCCAACGGAGGGACCACTGTCCTCTTTGAGAGCACTCCAGTCTATCCTGACCCAGGTTTGAAACTTTAAAATGTTTTAAAAAACCTCACTAATTGATACTGATTTCCCACACAGCTCTGGAAATAAATAAAAAAAAACAGATATGATTCACTTGAACTGATTTTAAGATGTTGCAAGTTATGGAAAAATGAAACACTTGGAAAAATTTCAGGCATTTTTTCTGATTTTTTTTTCTCCTTTTAATTTTCAAAGGACGCAGTGGTTTTCACTCTAACATATTATTCTGACATGCTTTCACTTTAATTCTCTGAATCAAACCTTAATGTAAACACGTTGCCCATCAGTATTTTGGCTGCTAACTTCCTCACTTCCTCAATTATTAATCAAGCAGGAATCAAAATGACCATTTTAACTCCTGTTTGGTTTCTAGACAACCTTAATTCCACATTGAACCACAATCTGCATTATTTAAGTGGATCTAATTAGTTCTGAGTGAAATGTCCCTTTACCACACTGTGGATGTCAGAGGGTAGTTTCCTCATTGTGTTCATCATCATTTATTTCTGAGGTTCTTTAAAAAAAACATATTTAATTGTTTCTGAATCTTCTGCTCTTCAAGCAGTTTTAAGGTTTATATTTTTCATATATATGTCTGTAATGTTATAAAAACTCCAGAGAGTTTAGAGCAGGGGTCACCAACACGGGGCCTGCAGGCATCAAGGGGCCCTCAAGGACCACATGGGGTGCCCACGGCATCCTCCAGGCTCCCTCAGGCTCAGAGGGGCGAGAGCCTTCTCTATCGCTGCTCCTCTTTTACGGAATAGCCTCCCACTCACTGCCAAATTTTAAAACACACCACAGGACTTATTTTTATTCGCTAGCTTTTAACACTGGCAGGACTTAGTTCTTGTAACCTGGTTTATTTAGCTTAAACAAATTCCTATTATTAACTTGTTTGATATTTTTTTTTTGCTGTATTTTATTTTTTTAATATTTTTAGCTCAGTTCAGCTCTTTGTTTTCAGCTCTTAGCTGTTTTAAGCGTTCTAAAAATAAAACGATGATTATAAAAGAAAAATAGAAATTGAAAGAAAAATTAAACATGTTTATTGTGCATGAAGTGAATGCTGACTGCTCCAGTTCATAGGTCCGTATCGTTAGTTCTTCTATCACCATGAAGTAGCTCTAAGCCTGAAAAAGGTTGTTGACTTCTGTTATAGAAGTACTGCAAGTAAAGCATGATATTTGAATGTGTTATCCACAGGGAGATACTGGGAAATGGTAGAAAGGCTGAGGATCAACCAGTTCTACGGGGCTCCCACTGCAATCCGCCTCCTAATCAAATATGGAGACCAGTGGGTGAAGAAGTACGACCGCTCCTCCCTCACCACGCTGGGCTCTGGTATGTTTCTTTGTCACCTGTGGCTCGTTTGTGCTAGTTATCATATTTCTGCAAGATTTCTGTGAGTTCCATCTTTAATAAATCTAACTCCAGTTCTCTGTTTACAATAATAAAAGTGAAGGTTTATTGCATAATTTATTATGCTGCATAAACTAGATGACAGTTGAATACACAGTGGAAAGTCACACAGTAATACTCTGAAGTGTTCCTATTTTGGGCAGTCAGGCTGCTAATTGCCCTGAAAAAACAAACACAGGCTGGTGCAAACCTTAAGGTTTCATAAAAACCAAGCAGGGTTTGGTAATTAAGCAGCTCAAGTGTTTTAGGCTGATTCTTTCAGATTTAACTACATGGGAACTGATAAAGTAATAAAATATAGAATGAAAAACTTTTTTTGTTATGTGTAAAATATTAAACAGGATTTTGCATTTAGGGCTTGAAGCGGTGCAAGAATGCATGACTGTAAACATGGAAATACAGACCAAGTGAACCTGCAGGGAGTACAGTCATGTGCAGCAGTGTGAAAAGAAAGGGTTTTATAATGAAAGTTACTCAGTTTTAGTTCAATCTACCCGTTTTCTTGCATCCACTGAACATCCTATTTATGTTTATAGTAACACTGAGTGACAATTGCAGCCTGCTCATTAAACTAAAGAGCTTTTTGTCCTAGCTTTGGATGTTTGCTCTTCTTTGCCAAGCTGTATTGCCTGTTGCCTAGCAATAACTAGCAGACTGAGTCCTATTACTAAAAGCCTTTTAACTGATTATTCTTGGCACTGAAATGGACACAATGCTTTTTTCTTGTTCCCCTCTGAGGAAAAAAAACAACATATTGACACTTTACAGATGTTTTTTTGCTTCCCTTTTTTTTTTTTTTGCAACCATCAGTGAGATTAAAATGTCCCCAAACTTCAAAATGTATCGATGTTGGTAAAAGTAGTGAAGCCAATATAACTTTTGGATGAATGATCAACTATACATTTTTAATGCCTCTGTTTTGGGTTTATTTCAAACAGGCATCAGGTAGAATGTATTTGAAACAGACTGTGGAAATCATGTTGTTTCATAGATGCTGTTTTAAAAAGCGATTCAGCTTGTCTTCATTGTTCCCTTTTCACAACAACACACATCTCAAATTTTAAACCTTTAGAAAGAAGATACACTAAATATTTGACTAGTATTTAGAACTTTAAAATCTGATTTTTGTTCTGAATTTCAATAAAGTCCAAGATGTTCCTGCAAAATGTATATTGTGATGTAATGTGTAATGCAATGTGCAGCCCTTCACATACCCCACTAACTAACCATTATAGATAAAAAACTGGAGATAAGTAGTTACTAAAAAATACTTAAAGTTCTCTTGTAATTTAGTTCAGTTGCACATTATTATCTAGAAACTTTGCTTTAGATCCTTTTTTTATTTTGGTTCTGATCCTAGTTTGAGCCTCCAGATTATTTTATGAAATTCTCGATAATACTGTTCTGGATTCAGGAGAGAGTTCAATGGAGTCTAAGAAAGGGAAAGTTAAAAAAGAGGACAAAGCTATACCGTAGCAGGACAGTGATTTTTCTTTATGGATTAAATTCTACTTCTGAAGATCCTCTGTGTTTCTGGTCCTGATTTAAGTCAAGTATTTCTCCCTGCTGTGCCTATTATGACTGAAATTATGATGGACAAGAAAACAGCTGATACACTTTAGAAAGTTCCCCTATCGAACAACACCATGTCCCGTCGGGTCAATGATATGTTGATTAAAGAAATGAACGAAATCAAACGAACTTTGCAGCTGGATGACATGACAGACGCAGTTGAAAATGCTCAGTGAGTGGAGTGTATTCATACAAAGAGGTGTGAAATATAAACAAGCATTTTCTTTCTCTTTTTTTTTGCAAAAAATCTGTCAGAAAAGCCAAACTGGAGAAGAGTTAGTCCAGGTTTAAGTGCTGTCATGGATGAGGCTGTGAAAATGATAAACCAGCCGATTTCGGCCATTGAATCACAGACTGTTTGAAACTCTGTCATGAGACTGGAGCAGAGCACAGTCAGCTGTTGCTTCACACTGATGTGCGATCACTGTCACGTGGGAAAGCAACCCCTGAGACTATATGAACTTCTTAGTGAAGTGTCTCTGTTTTTTAAGGAGCAGGGAGATCTAAGCTGTTTAACATTACTTGATGCCCATTTTGCTACTGCTGATGATACCAGTGGACCACTAGTGGTCAAACTGGTGCATTGAAGAAAAGTCCGACTGGATTGGATGAAAGACCCAACAACCTTCCTGCAAGGCTGCAAGAGCATCAGGTGGATTTTAGGGTTGTAGTGATACAAAAATCTCACGATACGATACGACACACGATATTCTGCTCAAGATACGTTATATATCACGATATTCAGCAAACGATACAATTCTATACACTTTTGCGATTTTCTGAACGATTTTAGAGGGACAGAGATTTTGGTG
>JAUZNJ010057999.1:0-26113 GCA_034780135.1 Jordanella pulchra
TGGGGGTGGGGGGCTTGCCCAGCTGCATTTAGTATCCATGCTTCACTATCTATAATGTATATGACTACCATGTGAGAGTGGGGCCTGTGGGGTTACACAAACAGAGAGGAGAGTTATTTAAACTTCCAGGAAATTATGTCCAGGTTTTTTTTTTTGTCAAATCTGGTCCACAATAGCCTGAATCTGCGTCGGTCTTGCTCCAATTTTAACCCATTTCCAGCCCACACCGATCCTGTGCTACACATGGAAGCAAAAACACTTTGCTAACACGGCTGTCAGTGACAACCCCAGTGGCTAAACTCTGTCAGTCTGCACCTCTAAGTCCACCTCCACAGATGGTCCAGTAGTACTTAAAAATTCACCCCCAGGGTTTTACTGCTCTGTTGTATGGAGGACTGTCACAGCACTGGGAGCATGTGGTTTAGATATGGGAACAGCATCCTCCAAGAGCTCTCATGGCTTTGGCACAATGAGACGTCTCCACCCCCAGTGAAAGACAAGACAGCTAGACATGGCCTCTTTTATGGCAGGATGCAACCGACCAGCTTAAAGAAGAGGATGACGCTGATACATACAATTGAGTATTGGCAGTTGTACTTTTTTTCTCCTTTAAGTTATAACTTTAATTTTCACAGATTTTCTGGCTCTATGTCATATTTGATACTAATGTGGATTCAGTTTCCCTGTCAGGCAATAAGCCAGTCAGAGAATGGTGATATATCGTCCTGCACCCCCCAAAAAGTTACTGTTATTTTTTTTAAGCAGCCAGTTCTCTTAAAATAAGGGGGAAAGACACAAATCACAACCCTCCCTTAGAACTTAGAGAGGAGAGTGGGTGTAATAAGCACCCAAGGCATGTCACACTTCTGAGCAAAGTTAACTCATCCAATGTCCTTTTTTATGCTTTATGGTGTCTTAAAACCAACAACAGGTTTTAGATACACTACAGTCCTCGAGGTCAAACTACATAATCACACATGTCTTGAATGTGTTTTAGCGTTTGTCATACTGCATGGTTGATGACGTGATGAACTTGCTGATGGCATCTGGAAAGATGCCATAATGAGTCACAAACAAAAATAGGGATTAAGTTTTAGGGTGAGGGGGCGAGAGAAGGAAAGGATGGCTTCACTTATGAGTGTCTCTGTCCTTGAAGGTCTCCTGCTCAAATTCCACTGACATGATTTAATCAGGAATAATCTGCTTAGCAACCTCCTGAGGCACTTATCAGTGTAAAAGTGTTTAAATTTATACACAGGCACCCAAAAGATGTTATTGATTAGAAGCGAAAGGTTAACTTTTTCTATTAAATTTAACTTACTAAAAGGACCTTTGCTAAAAAGAAGCATGTTTAATTTCAAACCTGAGGATTTTTTTTTTTTTGAGTTTTTATGGCACTAATGGCTTGTTTTTTTTTCAGACAGTAGGCTACAGGAAAGGAGGTATGAGAGAGGGGAAACGACCACAAGCCGGATTCGAACCTGAGTCGCCCGCGTCAAGGACTAAGGCCTCCGCACATGGGTCGTTTGCGCTAACTAATGCGCCACCTGCACGCCCAGACCTGAAGGACTTTCTAGAAGAAAAATCACTGAAGAAACATCATTATGAAGACTGTAGAACTCACCTGCGAAGTATGAGATAGTTGTGAAGAAGTATTAAGAGTAAATATTTTTCAAAAAAATCTATGAGCTCTGGGTATATTACAGTATACTTTTTAACATGCATCTGGCCAGGTGAGTATTATATAAATCAGAACAGAAGCCAAAATACACGTGATAACAATGAAAAAGCTGAAGAAATCTGTGGGAAATGACAGAGAATCTGTGGACAGAATACTTGGCTGTAAACTTAACAATTACATCCTTTAACAAAAATGGGGAAAAAAAGAAACTTTCTGAAAGAAATGTCAGCTGGCCAGATGGAGCACATAGAAAAGTATAATAGTCGAGGGCCAGTTTAGCATGCATGATGGGCAGATAGATAAATGAAGGGGAAATTATTATGTGTAAATATTTTTAAATGGGATTGGGGTAAGATCTGTTGTGCTGTGCAATGTCATCTGAAGGGTAGCTGTTTAACATTGTAACATAGCCTTGGATGGGCTGGTAATATCTGGACTGTTCTCCCCAACATTTGGCTGGATTTTAGAAAGCATTTATTGTGAAATTCTATTATTGCATTGGAGAAAATTAAAACCTTATGTAGTTATGTAAAAGGCTGAGTATTTTTATTCATATTGATTAATTATTTATTTATAAATAGAGAACATCTTAATCATGACATCATCAAACAGGTATGCCAACTGGTCAATCAAGAATTAGTTTGATGTTGATGTTGGTTAACTGTAGATGACCAAAATGCTTTGGAGAGTCTAATATCTAATACACGTGAGGTGCAGCCTTCACTTTGTTAAGGCTTGACCTGATGCTGAGAAACCATATAAAGGGGGAAAATACAAATTTAAATAAATAAATACCCAGGAGCCTAAAAACATAGATCACCTTTTTAACATCCCATTTTGTCCCTAAATACCTCCAGCGTCTTGAAAGCAACAGAATTATACTTTATGTCTGCCTTAAATCAGACCCTGTTTCAAATTTTCACTTGTAGTTACACATTTTTAAAAACCTTGTATTGATATCCTTTACTTTAGGATTATTTATTACATTGCATTGGGCTATAGTCTTACATTTTAACTAAGATACATGAAAAACAAGAAAAAAATATTAAAAGTTCAGGAAGTCTGATAATCTTTGAAAGGTAGTGTAATGGAAAAATGTTTTAGTTCTCATCATGAATTTTGTTGAAAAACAAAAAGACCCAATCAATTATGACGGTTAAGAGGTTAAACCCTTGATGATGAGATATTTGTTTAGAAAACTGATTGCAATTAAATTAAAGGATCTATATATGTTGTATGGGAACATTGTCTTATTATAATTTACACAAGAATATCAATTATAACTTAAATTTTAACATTAAATCAAATTTTATGAGCCAACAAATACTCAGTACTTCTATAGCCATTTTATAAATGAATGAATAAACTATAATAATTGCACAATTAAAAAAATCACTTTTTGTAGCATAAAAAGTAGGAACAGAAAATTGGGGAAAAATTAGAGAATGTGCAAAGTAAAGAAATAGTAGCATTAAGGCTGTAATGATCTCAAACAGAGGATCCAGAATTCAAACCAGATACAATGGGCAAATTTGAACAATTTATTGTAATGTGCAACAGGAGCTGGAAAGACAGTGATAGTTTTTCTGGGGAGAGAGTTCAGATGTGAATGACCAGCAGTCAAAGATGGAATTAATCTCCAGAAATGAACTCAGAACGACTAACCTCTGAGGGATTTGGAGGAAAGCCCAAAAGGGAGAAGGAGAAACCAGTTGGCATGTGACATTATTGCTCAGAATGGAGGGAGAGAGCAAGAACTCTGCAGGTAAGCCTGCTGGCTTGAGCCCTTGTAGTTTGCTTGATATTTTGGAGAAAGCTGGGATGCAAAATCCATGCGAAGGAACGCAGGATGAGTTACTTTGAGGGTCAGAGCATTAATTGTTGTCACACATATCACCAAATATTTAGCCAATAAAGTACTATTCGCACCAGGAAGGTCCCACATTTTAAAACACTTACTTCCTTTGCAGTCAACTTAACTATATTAACTTATCAAGGATATTCTGTCCCATGATTCACACTACTATTTTAAAGCTATAATTGGTAATCCATTTCAGAAACACTTTTTTTATTTATTTATTGAAATGGTTCTTCCATTCTGAGAGTGGTCAACACCTTATGTATTCAGGAAAAGGAAAGAAGAAATTAGACATCTGTGAGAGCTGCTAGCTTCTAAAAACTCTGACCAATCCCTGCTTTAGTCCGAATGGAAAAAAAACTATCACATGCTTTCATGTCTGTCCCTCCTCTTCCCCATGCGCACTCATCAGGTTTGGCCATTGCCTGAATTATTCACAACATCCCTTCGCAAAACTCGTAAGGTTAGTATTGCTAAAAATATCATGCTAAAACTCGTATGGTTAGTATTGCTAAACCTAGCATGCTGTTTGAAAGCTACAATAATAATATCATTTATTTACAAGTGAATCAGAAATGGCTTAGTCGACCCCCCTCTGCTTTATCAGGTTTTGCCGTAAGATGTGCGTTCCGGTTTGCGGGGGAAGGCGTAGCTTCTTATGGCGGGAGAAAGGGAGGGGGAGCACTCCTTCTTTCTACCTCTCCAACTTTACTGCCCATATCTTTTGATAAGTATTAACAACAAGCTGATGACAATTGAGTTATTTTCTATTAAAAACCTTTATTATACTGAGTGTTAGATTTTACAGGGTTGTATTCTACACCAGTACTCTTCTCTCACCCACCTCTTTCACTCTTATTTTGTAAAACAAAAATAATGTATTACTGTTGTTCTTACTTAATAAAATATTTGGGTGCTCTAACTGACCATGAAATAAACACAATGAAACAGAATTAGCTTCATTAGGTAGGATTGTTTTATTTGTATTTGTCGTGTATTTTTAAAATGTTTTTCACGTTGTTGTACATAAATATCATAATTTATATTGTTCCCTCTTTGCATCTCAGTGCTTAATTTCCAAAACCTGTTGACCTTGTATTCCCCTTATACATGTCATCTGCACAGAAGTGCTTCACATGTTTAACGTGATCAATACAAAAGGCAACAACCTTGCACATTAAGTCTCTTGCTTATTAAAATTCAGGGATTAAATGCAGGGGACACCACATGGTGGGTGCAAGTGCTTGTTCATAGCTTTGTTGGTTGTTCTTGTCTGTTTAAAATGGATACGGCTATATCCATGTGCGTTCTAAAAAAAGAGTGAGTCATTCTAGAGCTTGTAAATAAGTATTAAGCTGTGAGATGCAGCCTGAAGAAGATCTGAGTTCATGAACTTCGTCTCAGTCACAGCAAAGGTCCCTGCAGGTCAAACAATTGCACACACACAGGGATGTATTTGCTGTTTCTTTATGGAGGGAGAAAGAAGAGGACAAGGTGGATGGAAAAACATAGGGAATAACAATGATAGGCAGCATTCCTGTTTTAAGCTGATCATAATGTTAATTACAGTTGTATATATTCGTTTCTGGAAACAACTATATTCAATGATATCTATAACTTTGAACACAATGGATTCTTATCTCAGACTTATAAAAGCCAACAACAACTATGTTAAAGTTATTTTTATATGGCATTTTGGTTGTGGCACACATTAATGTTTTAATTTAAAAATGCATTTAACCAGTTAAAAGACCAATGGATATTGAGACTTACTTACTGTTGTTTAAGTTGTTTTTTTTTTTTGCCCTCTTCGCAAGGACTGCAAAATTCTGACAGAAGTTTCAATACATACAAATTTCAAAGAAATTCGTATCCTAATTTAAAAAGAAAACTGAATAAAGACTAAATTTCTTGTTAGCCATATTTTTTCCCTCTTTAAAAAACCCTGTCTTTGCCCTACGATTTTTACTGTGGGTCGCCAACCTTCTCTGCTGGGCTTATCACATGTCAAATTGTTGTAAGGACAAACACACACCCCACATACACTCATACACTCTAACAAACAAAAACGTACACATGGTGACCACAGGCTAAACACATCCTAGCATAACTCCTCAGCATTGCAGTACAACATTTGCCACAGGAGGTTCAGTTTGTCATCATATGCATTTACAAAGATCTAAACCACAAACCCACTGGAACAGTTGCACTGGTAAACATTATTTCCCTATCGCTCTGCAACTCAACCACATACACGTTTTTCCCCCTTTGCTTGCCCTCTGTAACCCAACATACGCACTTCCTACTCCCACCTCTCTTGTCACCTCCCATCTCCCAGACCAAGGTCAGCTGTCCAGGCCTGGTGCTCTTGATGTAGAAGCTGTGACCCAACATGGCCACCTCTGTCTCTCCAGAGAGATTAGCACGAGGCAGGGACAGAAAGGCCGAACTCCATGTGGCTACATGTTATTCCATCCACCCTTCACATCTCAGCTCTCACTCCTGGTTCTGTCTCAAAAAAATCCTCCTGTCTGGATAATCAAAACCAGAAAGTACATACAAAATAAAGAAGAATCATAATTAATGTTAATTCTAGAAATAACATTACCAGTTTCTATGTAATGTCATTTAACCAGAATATAAATGATACAAGAAAAAAATAGATAAATAGAAAAGTAGATCTGACTAGTCAAATGCATTTAATATTTTTTACATTCTTTTTAAAAATATATGTTTAGTTCATTTTGATACATGGCAAGAACTTAAATGGTTTCAAGTCATTTTTGACCTTCCCAATCCTTTGAAGTCCCCTCCTTATTTTCTGAGGTGTGGTTCTGAAAGAAGTCAAAAGGTTAAACAAAGTGCTGTGACTGTCAGCAGTGAGTAAAACCAACTGGTGCTGGGCTATCAGAATATAATGAAGGCTAATAGGTACATAATGGCTAACAGTGGGACTGCACTCACTGGCAGATGAAGCATGGGGGTCAAAGAGGACAGCATGGCTTTATATTCACACTGATGGGTTTGCTGCTTTAGAGTATTCATTTAAAGCAAAACATAGACAATGATCCAAGGTTTTAAGATATTTTTTTATCAATGAACATCTGAAATGTTGTGGCGTGCTTTTTCTGTACTGAGTGAGCCTGTCTGTATAAATAAAACTGTTCTGATGAGGCCTCAGACGTTATTTGTTGAATGTAAGAAAAACAGCTTGATGAAGGCCGATGAATACATCTGGCAGGTCAAGGATAAATATGTGGGGATGGTCAAAGCACAGTTTTGTGAAAAAAATAAACCTTAACTGGGAAATGGGAAGAGTATGGTAAAAGTATGAAATTAAAAACATCAAAATCCACCTGAAGTGATAGAACAGTTAAACCAAATAGTTTCTGGTTACTCCATTGACAGGATAATGATTAATTGTGTACTTTAATTAACATCGATTTGGAAGAGTTAAAAGATTAATTGAAAAAAACTATGTTGTTGAAAGAAAGCAATACGATGACCTGTAGTGCACCACAAGTCATACACGGAAGAACCAGCCGATTGACAAAGGTGCTGATCAGATAAGTCAAAAATGCAACTTCTTGTATTGCATACAAAATACTCTAGGTGGTAGAACCTCAGCACTGCCCACCACATTAAACACACCCTGAAAAATGGTGGTGGTTTCAGATTTTTGAGAGAATACTTTTCTTCAGAAAGGAAAGGAGAGCTGGTCAGAGGTATTGCGAAGCAGAAGCTGAAAAAGACTGGGATAAAGATTCTCCTTCAGACAGATCTGTGGTGTGCAAAGCTGGAGACATACCCCAGATTAGTTGGCACTTAAACTGAAATGAAAAAGGGATACCTGTGTCATTCATTTCAGATTTTTTCCCTTGACCTTCCAGTTTTTTGCCCTTTTGTGATGATCTTTTTTACACAATATTAATGAAATATAGATAATTTTGTCGTTTTTGCAAAATAGAACATGAATGCTTTGGAGCAAACACTGGAATTTCATTTTATTTTGCTCATCTCAACTAAATTAGATTTTAAAAATAGCTAGCTTACTAGTATGTGGAAGATTTTTTTTATTATTTGTGTTTTTCAAAGACAACTGTTTCATTAATACCCACACAAATGTAATTCTAAATAAAAAATACTTTGTTGGTCAATTTGCTTTCACTTTTGTCTTAGAATGCAATGTTCTCACAAATAGTGGCTAAACTGCCCATGATCCTGAGGAACCCTTGTTTCTTTAACCATTGAGCTTGTGAAGCAAAAGGATTAGTGGAACATTGTGACCAGCAAGCCACAGAGATGTTCATGGAAATTTAATCTTTTCTCATTTGAAATGAAAATAAAGAACAGATATAGGAATAGCATTTAGAATTCTGTTTTCATTTAGCAGCAGGTTTACATCCAATTTTCTTATGAATACATTACATAAAAAACCTCTTACCATCTGTGACACTTTGACCTCCTCCGTAAAGAGTTAACATGTCTTTAATTGATGCAATTGAGCGGGAAAGGGTCACAGGATCACATGTTAACGAATGTACACGGTCCTCATTCTCAGAGCTCTGCAAAGCATCTAGTCAACACTTTCCCTTGTGACAGGGCTTGGTTGCCCTGCACTCCTTTCTGAAGACTAACTCTTGTAAATAAAGCCCGCTTTTGTTGAGGCCTTGTGTGTCAGAAACATCATCTCCAGAGGGCAAGAGGGATACGGAACAGCTATGTAGGAGTGGGTGGATAGAGTCAGAGGAAAAGCGTTTAGGTGGGGGAGGGGGTGAAGGGCAAGGGAACTGACAGAGGTCTGGGTAATTGCAGCACAATGGAGATTGTGTTTGATCTCTGAGGTGTCTGGGCCTATTTAAGCAGGGGTGAATGTGCCAAGTGGAGGAATGCCGTAATACTGAAAGACTGAGTTTATCAGGAGTTCAGCAAGTGAGAACAAGAGGGGAGGAGCATGGGATGAGAGAAAGAGATTCAGCTTTAGAGGTTAGTCAGATTTTATCTTTTTTTATTACTGGCTTGTTATGTCCTGCAAGGCTCTTAGAATTTAACTATACATAGTATTCACATATGTGTGAATTGCGTCATGTGTCTTTATCTCTCTGTATTTGAAATAAAGTGAGAGAGGCCAGCCTGGCCTGTGGTGCAGTGCAGCAGCAGCAGGAACAGCAGCCTCCTGATAGCAGGGCTAAACTGCTGGAGAGCAGAGAGTGCCCGCACAGAGCAGAAGGCTCTTTGAACTCTGTCTGTACACTCTGCTGCAGAGCTTGAACTGGGTTAATCGCTATTAATATTTAACATGCTGCCAAAGTTCCAGCCCAGAAACTGTATCAAAGCCAAGAGCTCCATCCAACAGAGGGGTTTCTCTCCACTCCTCTGTGCTAAGCTGGCTGGTATAAACACACTGAAACCGCCAATATGAAACTTGATAATATTATTATTCCCACTAAAAGGAAGGTGGCGATTCTTTTCAAGAGCAATGTATTTAGCTTTGCTACTGTATTTTATGTTAGCTTTCTCTGTTGATACATATCAGAAGCTGGGTTTTCTAAGCTGAGTGACTTCAAATGACATGTAAATGCATATATTAGATCATTTTATTTCTGCTATGTAGCTTATATACGATTCAGTTCAATAAAAACAAATGAACAACAAGGAGCCCTTCACCACTCAACCAAAATGCTGATTCAAAGTGTCTCAATCCAAATAAACAGGGTACAATCTGATTTCACACATTACACAGAAAAAAAAGATGAAGCCATCAACGTTAGTGTTGAAATGTTGAAAAATTTCAAAAAGCACAAAAATGCTTTTATCATTTTGATCAAGTTCTGAATAATACATGTAATCGATTTTCAATAGCTTGGTGTTGTAATGTGGTTTATCTTTGATTTGCCTTGCCAAAATTATATTTAACATTTTACACATTTTTTTATTTATCTTATGCAGGATATACAGTTGTAACTTGGCAAGCCAAATCAATAATGTGTAATACTTAGGTTTAGTTCTACACATTATCAGTCTGGGACTGCTGCCATTGATTATGACTGAGAAAAGGAGAAACATTCAGTAAAATCTTCAAAGCTGATTTGGTGAAGCAGCATCTAGACCCTGTCTATCAAAATTTGGTTTTAGCCAATCATGGTATAAATAAAAATATCAGCAGACACGATTAGTATCCATGATAACGTTCGTTTCTGATCCTCTTACTGTTCCATTTGCAAAACTGAAATCATGTTTTCCAACAAAACAGATGTGATAGCAGTAGCTACGCACGCGTCTTTCTTGTAGTGCCTTGCTTAGTTTGGTTTGACTCTGTTTAAACCATCCTACAGCAATGTGGTTGGCCAAATTGTTTTAGTTCAGGCTCAAATGGTTGAACCAGGAGCAGTATGAGATTGACTCTGGTTTAATTCTTCAAAAACATTTGTTTACTTTTTAAATATATTGCTATAAATCCATCACATTGGGCTCAAGGAGAACTTGAAAATCTCCCATATAACAGTTTCAGTTTTCTATTTTTATGAACAGTAAAAAAAAATAAAGTACACTGAAATAGGTAATTATCAACTGGAGAATGTACATATACTGCCATTCACAAGAAACAAAAGAACAGCCTCTGTGTTAATATAACACATATATCAGCTGTGGTAAGAGGGGGAAAAAGCATTGCCTTACAAATGGCAGACTACCTTGTTTTAAAACTAAATAATGCACATAAAACTATGCACTGCTTAGCATTGATTTGAGTCTGCTTATTAGTCAAGTTCTTTCCAATTTATCCTGATCATATGTTTAGTCAGAAATAAGTATCAGGATAAATTAGACATAGCTAGACTAATAAGCAGAGGTTATTTCTTTTCAATGGGAGTTTTGGGTCACTGCCTAGTGGCAAAACCTAGAGGGGAGAAAACGACTCAAGGTCAAGTCAGTGTGGAGTGGGCACCCTGCAGGGTTATGCACAGTGCAGTACAAGTGTTAGAAAATTGAATTTTCTATCACTACAATGGCCTGATTAGTGGGCATCTCACTCACAGCTGAGTGAGGGAGGAAAGGTTTTGTCTAGGGTGACATTAATTAAAGAGTTACCACTGCTAATGAAGTTAATACAGTATTTCTAAAGACTGTTTTTAACTCATTTGTTGCACTTCTCATTAAAAACAGTAGGGGATGCCACTGACTGAACACTCGTGTTTCCAAAATATTTGTCTAAATCAACACATTTCATCTGAAAGGTTGTTTTTTACTGATGCACATATAGGCTACTCTACCCATGCAGTCCCATCATTCATGTAGGGTGAGACATGAGACAACTTTAATTGGTTAATCCTAATATGCCTATAGTATTCATCAGTATTTTGACAAAAGGAGAAAATAAACCGATACAGAGGGGTACTTTGTATTAGAAGTGATGGGAGGATGGAGTTTGTTATGGAACAACTTCAGGTCACCACAGGGTTGCTTTTCTGTAACCACTGCTCATCTCTCTGTCTGTTTGTACTGTCAGTTCAACAAACTGGATTATTTCATCAGAGTTCAAGCCTCCATTGCCTCTGCCACTGCAGTCATTTTCAGTCTCTCCCCTCCTCTTTACATCTATCTCTCTCTTTCTATCTCTCCTCTCTCTTCCTCTCTGCTTCCAGCACCAGGACCTCAAACAGCATGGTTAAATACCCAGGCCAATGTGTCGCTCTTCAAAGAGACTCAGGTAGTAGACGTACTGGCAATGAGCCAGGATCAAAATGAGAAGTTATTGTAGAGCATAGTGACTGCTCACACTTGGACCTTAGTTGAACTATATTAAGGGGACCCAGCTGGGCTAAAAACTCCCCACAGGGCTGCTAAAATGTAGGCCCTAGGTCTCTTTTCAACCCCAGTGAAAAACTCACTAGTTCTACATAGGGACCAAATTTTATTCCACATAATAAATCAGGCCCGCAGAGTGAGGAAGTCCATTTGGCTTGAAGAGCTTATGTTAGCTTTAGCCTGCATCGTAAAGTTCTCCGTCTCTTAGGGTGTCTGCTTGCTAGCAAAAAAAACAAAAAACACTGGCTCTTTTTAAAATGGGCAGAATTAGCTTTGATTGCTTAAGATTTGGAAAATGAGTTCATGTTTGTTGCTATAAGTCCTGCTTGATAAAATATTAAGAGCTAGCTGAAGGGGGAGCTTTGTAGAAGACAAAAAGCTGGAAGCAATTTGTGTAGCTACCAAATTAAAGTTATTCAGCACCAAGGGTAATTTAATTACCATTCTTTAAATGTTTGAATGACTTTGACCTTTGGAGTACTCAGAGGGCATGCAGGTGTATTTACTTAAGCTAATTCTGAATCAGTAACTTAAAACAAGGTCAAAAATTAAACAGGACTCCTTCCAGAATATCTGGTTTCTGAGCACCAGCTATTTTTCTGTGTTTGTAAATTAAATCAATACCCCTCCACCTTGTCATTAGGTCCTTAAAAGATAAAGATCTGTCCTAAATCATATTTATTCTAAAAAGCAAGAGACTGCAATGGGGAAGCCAAGTGAGAAAGACATAAACAAGAAGAGAAAAAAAAGTTGACACCGTTTCCCAGGATGCATCTCTCAAGGCATTGCTCATGAATGGAAACAGGTGTGTGTGTGATTGTGTGGTGGGTCTTAAGGATTCGGGACTATGTGGCATGTCTACTGCCTAGGTGATTTGGGTCAATGGAGCACATCTGGTACTAGTCACAACAGAGTGAACACGTCCATGGCCATCAGACACCCCACCAGGCAAGAAGGGAGAGAAAAAGAAGCAAGGGCAAAGAAACATCTGGGTTCTCTTTCTTTCACAACACACATACACTGAAAAATGCAGGCATTTGGGATTCTGTGCTTTTTGGGAGCTGCCTTGATTCCTTCAGGTGCATCTGGACTTGGATGGAGAAGAGCAAGAATGGACGCATATGTGTGCCTGTGTGTGGTGGTGGAGTGCATGTTTGACTGACAGCATTGAAGCAGAATGTTTCCCAAGCTGGGCGAGCAACCCTCCTGTCACGCCTACTCTCTTTTTTTTTCTTTGTTTCTTCTTCAGGTTCATCCTTGCCTTTTATCTTTGTTTTAAAATCTTCTGTTATTGGCTGTTATTCTGTGTTTAATCAAATACTGAAAAGGGATTTGTAGGTTTACCTCAGTAAGTCTGAATATCTTTCATAATTTAATTCATTTTAGTAATCAACTTCAGGAATTTAATAATAGATATTTGGTAAAGTTCAAACATATAGAGCCTTCAAAAGGCTTCCTGTATTTAAAAAAACATGCAAAATTTTTAGCACACACAAAGTTTATCTATAAGGCAGGTGTAAATCAAATGTGTACGAGTGGAAGAGCAGGTGCATGTGTTTTTTTTAATTGTGCACCTTGATGAAAACAGAATTAAGATCTTATGTTTGTGTTTATGACCAAAGCGTGAACATTTATGAAAGGAAAAGAGGAAAATGTAAATAATTACCACAGGTAAAATAACTTATCAAACATTGAACTGATTGTGAGTTCAGTTTGGAATCTGCGGAACAAATAAGATTAGTACTGTTATTCTTATTCCTAAAGAACATGCAAGATTTTCTAGGAGAGCATTGTGATCGACTATAGTAATGCAGCACAGGACAAGTAAAAATAACAATTTCAATATCTGAGGCCGTGAGAATTTCATTAGTGCCTTTCATCTGTGCTGTTTCAGTTCTAAAACCTGACTGAAACTTTTCAAATAGGCCACTACAATGTAGGGGATTACATACTTGATAAGCAAACACATTCTATTTAATTCACTGAGCCATTTGGATCAAGATAATGTTTCCTAAGTAAAGGTTTAACTACGGTAACCTTAAAATCCTATGATAAATGCACTATGGATAGCTTAATCATATATAAACTTGAGGTGAAATTCAGAGGGGATACTTTCTTAAGTGGTTGAGATTTGTTCTAAACATCGAATTTAGATAAAGCTAAAATTTTGATATCTCTGAATTATTAGCATTGCAATATCCAGTTCAGTAAACCTATTTTGATGTCCTATCAACAGACCAGATAGTTTTGCAGATCACCACAACACAACTAGATAGAGAGAGAGAGAGAGAGAGAGAGAGAGAGAGAGAGAGAGAGAGAGAGAGAGAGAGAGAGAGAGAGAGAGAGAGAGAGTTTGGTTATTAGTAACCAAAATCTTTTCTGCACATCCACTTACTTTCTGCTTTATAAACAATGCTCTCATGGTATTTTACTGGAAAATTAAGTCTCATATGAATTCAACTTTAGGAGTCCTTTCTAATAATTGTTCTCAAAACTTGAGTGGACCAATGATTTAGTCTATTATTAAACAGAAAGTCTGAACTACAGCTTTGGTGTCTTGCCGGCAGACGTTTGCTATAAATAAAAATATGTTTGTTGTTTGAATATTTTTAGTGACCAAGTGATTAAGTGAGCAAATAAGGGCACTTTTTGAGGGAGAGAATTCTATTTGCATCCCATAGAATATTCAAACAAAGTAATTTCCTACCCTAACGAGCAAGAAAATGACTTGCTGTCTAGCTTAAGTACAGCTCACCTTCATCTCATTACTTTTATCTTTCTAGATATTTCTCATTTAAAACACGAAAAGGTCATATAAATATATAAGCACATAATAAACACCTGCTAAGCACCTGTTCGCTAATTCTGCCTGTACTACAATAACAGTAATGTTATAGGGTGCCATAATATTAATCGACCCTTTGTCTTGTACAGCAGCGTTTAAGCTGGAAGGACCAAAGAGTGAACCTTTGAACCTCTCCTATAAAAACATCAATACAGCTATGCCATAAGGCTGTTCAATATACCTTTAAGCTCTTTGGTAATCGGGATTTAGAAAATATTGCCCTTATGTAGGCTGTTTACACAAGATCTCTGCCATACAGGCATTCACTTACTACTTCAGCCCCCCTTCCCACCATAAATCACATTTAGTAGGGCCAGTTTGATCATAAACCAACATAAGCATTCACTTGCTTTGACCTTGGGTAAATTTAATCGAGGTTAAATAAGTTTTTACTTTGACAATACTCACAATAATAAATTGTACAGTGGATTGCATAAAATTGGAAACAAGGGCAGCAGAGTCCGACTGTCTGATTAATTGAGTTTTGACCCACCTGTCACCTCATCTATCACCTTGACTTCTTCTCCAGATCTTTACATCCAACTTTTAGACAGATTTGTAAAATTCTGTTTCTTAATTTTGGAATTATAAATGGGGGGAAAAGGGCTCTTTCTTAGTATGTACACCTCTAAAACTTGTCCATGTTTTATCAAAGTGCAAAAACCTACATCAACGTTTTAAAAAGATGTTCTACAAAACTGACCAACACAAGGCAGTGCATGACTGTGAGGTGAAGGAATCATAACTTATTTTAGAAGTTGTTTAAAACAAATAAATATTTATTTGATACAAATGATTAGAGCCATATTGTTGTTACTGTTTATTTTGTTTGATGTTAGTTTTTATTGCATGCAGAGTTTTAGTTTGTATTCTTTGCATTTGTTTTCTCCTCTAAATGAGTTTTTCTGTTCCAAATTTCATTGGATTGTGCTTAATTTTAATTACTAATAGTCTAAGGAATAAAGAATTCCAGTTAAGGCAATGCCAATTCCTCATAAGTATCTTTAGAAAGCTGAAATACACAATATAATATAACAAAAAAATGCAGCTTTGGAGTGTGAGCCAAACAAGTCTGGTAATCCAGTATAATTGGTTGGATTCTTTGCAGTGAGTCAACCCCTCAGTCTGTGTGCTTCTTCGCCTTTGATAATCCAATATACAGTTCTTTAATCTTTACCAAGTGTGTTGTGAAATTAATTAAATATTTACAAGGGAACCCACAAATCCACAGAAAAACAGAATGTCACAGTTAAAGTGATTAAATTCACACCGCATGTATGATCTCAGCCTCTGCAGATGATTAAAGATCATTGAAAAAGGTTAGATGGTGCAGCCAGCTGAACACTGAGATTCAAAAGTATAACTACAGTAATGGCCAGTCTCTTTTTAGAATTTTTCCTAAATAATAAACTAATTTGAATATTCTACTATTAGTAGAACATATCAAGGTTGGATTTTCGTTTGCTTGACTGTTTTTGCACGTGAAATCACTCCTTCTAAAAAAAAGAAGATAGGAGGACATACTGTACTTGTTGTGATATCACATTAGACTTAAGATAGCTCATTAGGAGTTCAGTTGTGTGTTTCTGATGTTTACCCTTTAAATTTGCAGTGTTACATGAAAGTGACCTTAAAGAAAACCAGGGTAGATGAAATTGAAAATGTTATAATCAAAGATCTTCTGTCACCTTTTTCACAAAAATTCTAGAATCCCTCCATCCATCCTCTCCCTCTTATTATTTTAGGGTCATGGTGGGGTTTGGTGCCTACTCCGTAGGTGAAAACACCTACAACAAAACTTTTAGAAAGAAAATAACTACTAGAAACAGTAAGTGAAAGAAAATACATTAAAAAATGAGAAAAAAATATATTCTTCTGCTCGATTGGAATGAAAAAGCTAAGCTAAAAATATATAATTTATAGGAAGTTAAAATTATTGAGGGTTATAGCTATTCAAACAGTAGGAGGAAGAAATTTCAAAAGTTATGGAAGATGGTTCCAAAAGATCAACAACAGAAAAGTCACAAGAAAAATCCTTGTTCTTAAAGTAACATCAGGTCTTACCTCAAACGTCTTCTGAGAAACTGCTTATTAAAGCTCTGTTAGATAAAGAGATGATTTAATGCTTTTTCAAACCTAAATGAAAAACACTGTGCACTCAACACAATACTGCAGTTCCTTGGGTAAGTTTCACCCATTTAATAATGTTGCCTACTGTAACAAGTACGCATGTTTTGAATACAAAAACACATGAATGGCATATTGTGGTCAATTGCCAGAGCACTATTACTGATTTTAAATTACCAAGTTGATATCATTGTTAGGATTTATATTAATTGTTTTGGTTTCTGATTTTGGTAGCTTTGAAGAATTGTGCCCGGTTAAAGAATGAATCTCTTGGACAATCCCCTTTGGGATGTGCTGAGGCCAAACAAGCAGTCATCAGTGATCAAACAAGCTTGCACATTTTTAGTCTGCTCTAAGAAAATAACATCTAATCAATTCTGATGATTAGGCTTTTTTTAGGAATTCTCAGAAAAGTCCAAGTCATCTCCCAGCCAAAAAGCACATTTTTGTAAAGTAGACATTTTCTCCTAGCTAAAAACAGAACAGTTGCTGTCACTGAACATATTTAGCTGTAAAAGAGCACCTTGAGCCACTTTGTCTCAACTTTGAGGAGAAATAATTGTGCTCTCCCCGGCATCATTGCTTGTTGATTGGAGAAAGTGAGCATGTTAGTTATTGGGCAGGGTAATCCCAACGATTATCATTGGTGTATTCATACCGAATGCGATTCCAGTAAATTCCAGTTTAGTAAGTCCAAGAGTTAGGTCTGGATCACACTCACTTCCTAGGTTGCTTCCATCTGAAAAGGACCTGAAACTGTTATCCTCCTTCTGGGATGGATCACTCGGACAACTGAGCTAAGAGAAACTGGTGCTCTAAAATTCAAAAAGCAACAACTATATTCTGTATAAAATATGCAAAAGGAAAACAATGTAATTATACCGATGCAAAAAGAGATTGTATCCTAAGTGCTGTTTGACCAAATACAAACAAGCAAATTCCTTTTGCTAGAGCCATTTTTGTTTTTCCTAACTTTCTCCTTTGCATATTTTTATATATCACTTTCCTCTTTGTGCTCTTCTGAGAAAAGTAGAAGTACATAAGTTTAGCTCCTGTGTTTAAGTGGAATTCAGACTGCTGTAAAGCTGAGTTAATTAGTTACATGACCAATTCAACAACAATTATTAAGTTACATAGACACATTTTGAGAAGGGCATCCATCACGGAGCAACTACATTCACAAATTGTTGTATATTCCTTTGAAAAATCATCCAATGCATCTCAAATTAAGGTCATCCCTGAGTAAGACTTTAAATGTTGCTTTAAATAGAGAAACAATCATAATATGACATTTACTTGATTTACCAGCAGAGAACATTCATGCAAAGCAAATTTGGACAAATTTAAACAATATATTGTTTTTTGTCTCTAGCAGAAATGTGCTGCATGTTTTAATTTTAGGTGGTAGAAAGAATGCTTTGATCACCTTAGGACAATCTGTGATTTCTGCTCAAAAATTCTACAAATGATAAGATGGGAAAAAAGATATTCAGGTTTGCCACAAAAAAGTTTTATCACTTTTTACAAGCGATGAATCTTTGTAAAAGTTTGTTTACTGATGTTGCTTACTGATGGGCTTTATTGTTCTTTCTGATAACTTTTACCTAAATACAAAGAGACATAAACATTTTTTAGACTTATAAAAAACAATTTTCATGAATTCATTAATTGAAAACTTGTACTTTATTAGCCCGTTCACATCTTTTTAAATGATCAATCAACTTTTGGTGATTAGAAATGTATATTTACATATTATATTGGATAATATATTTAAAACATCTGTCAGTCAAGTCCGGGGTCACCTCGTAATCCCTACATCCCTGCATGAAAGTAATGGCATTGTCTAAGCTTTTTTATTTTTTCCAGAAAGATGATCCAATTTCCTGTCTTTAAAGAGAGCACACCATCTGTCTGCAAGCCTGTAGTAATGAAGCACTATAAACTCTCATTGGATCACAAACATATGCACAGAGAAGCCAAAGTTGTTGTTACAGATGATCTGAGCAGAATCCAAAAGAACCAATGGGTTTTTTTTTCCCTAGTGACCCTTGACATTTATACTGAAGGCCTATTTGGCCAATTTGGTAGACACTTATAAAGTACATACTCTATATTATGAAATATTTGTTAGTGATTGTTGGATGTAGGTTAGACAAACAAAGAAAATATTACCTATCTCTTATTTCCTGTTGGTATTTTCTCAGCACAGGTTTATGAAAGAATTCTTTATTAAATAATGGATAGACACAGATTTGAATGAGCTGATTGTATCAGAGATTAAATTAGGATAATGTTGCAATTTGCTCACTTTGATATTATCATTGTAATCTGTCTGTTAGAGTTTTCCACTGCAGAGAGACAGCTGGACCGGTAACATGATCTAGACCACCAGCTACCCACACAGTACCTCACAGTCAAATCAATACCCGGAGCCAGAGTAGATACACAAAAGACAACTCATACAAAAAAGCATATTTCTCTTTACCTCCAGTAAGTGAGAGTAGTAATAAAGATAAACTTAGAATACTCAAAACCCACAAGAGATTCAGCATCCTTTTTTTGGAGGGAAAAAATAGGGTTGTTTTCTTTTTCTTTTGTTATTGAAACTATGAAGACAGAAGCAAATAGATAACTGAGAATGCGTGTGGAGGTGTTAGGAAAAGCCCTGTGGCTGGGAAAGGTAGGGAGGCTGTGAGTGGTGGAGCTGGAGGAGGCAGATTCTCTGTTCCATCATGTGGCTGAAACAAATCCCCTCTCTGCTCTCCTCCTCACTCCTGCTCTGTGTGAGGAGAGAGTTTGGCCTGGGGCAAATGTTCAGATATGGGTGCTAGTGATTGGTTTGCTGCCAACAGTGGCAGAGGTCAAGTTGCTCAGTGCTTTTTTGTTGTTTTCTCAGAGTCACTGTCGAATTCTGTGCTTCTGCAAACCCGTGTTTTATTATTGGAGTCAGATGTGCTGTGAGTTGTATTTCATGTGCTTGTTTCTTTGCTATTTTTTACACTTCATATAATTTGTTAATCTTACATCACAAAACAAATTCCTTGCTGTCTTTTGTCTATGGTTGATTTAATTGCATCTGAACACCTACAGAACACTACGATATCATTTCCTGGAGCCCTCCAGCAGATATGTTTCAGTTTGCTGCCAAAGAGAACAAAACATGTTTTTTTTCTGATAAAAAAATTAGGGGAACTAATTAGTCTTAAGGATAGTCCTAAGTAAAACAATGACAAATGGTGAGATATTATTAGGGATTAGTCATCAATTATTAAGTTTACAGAAGATGAAGACAGAAGGAAAGATCTTCCAAATTAACTTTGTAAGAGGAGAAAATAAATGTTCATCTCAGTAAACTGTTACAAAAGCACTCATAAGGTTATTTTCAAAAGAGTTAATTCAGATGTTGCTGTTATATAATTTATATTTTTTTCTCAAGCATTGAATTCGTGTCTCAGGTAAATTGTTGTTAAGTTCAAATCATATGAAATGTTACCTGGACTTAAATTTCAGTTTGGAAATTGTGGTAGACAGCCTGTGAAAAAACCCATAACAAAACACCATCAAAACTAAATAGCTGAAATCCTGCCCAGACTCTATTAAGTTGGTTCCATGTCCAACTTTATTCTGGTTTGCTTTCCTGTCTCTGGGACCATTTGTTCCAGTCTGCAGTGTGATTGCCCTCAGACATGTTATTTTAACCCCTGAGGAGTGTGTGTGTTTCATCTGCTGCCCTCTTGCATCTAAGAGGTGAACCAAACCCTTGTGAGACTGATGTGTGTCAACACCACAGACACCAAAACCATGCCTTACAAGACCCTATTTTTCATTAGGTTTTCCACAACACATTTGGGCATGTGTTGGTGTGTCGGTATGTGAGTGAAAACTTTGACAAGCATCACGGAGGGTGTAGTGATTTAAAATAAGACAGGTTGTGAGGTAAACACTGCTCATTAAAAATGATTAAGGGTAAAATGCTTCTGACATTTAAGTCTGCATTGACATCATTCTATAATAAGATATTTTTATTTTCTTTTGGTAGAACACCAGGTAATTATAGCCTCAAATAAACTTAATTAATTTATTTTTTATTAAACTTTCCAGAAATCATCATTTTTTGACTTCTTTTCCCACTTTTGGACTTTTATCCAAGACCTCCCCTTCTCCGTGTTTTCTTCCTGTCCTCCTTGCAATCCTCATCATTTTTGGGGGGGGGTCTCTTAAACCAGTTGTACTTGATAGTGACTGGAAATGCGCTTGAGCGGTGAATAATTCTGAACATGATAAATCCCACCTCAAATCCAGCCATGAGACTCCAACAGGGTTCCACATGTAATTCTAAGCCCTATTATAGGCTGCTAATGCCGGTAGAGGATGGCGAATCACGGCGGAGCCTGCAGCCATGTAAGAATTAGAAATAAATATGCATCGGTACCAGATAAATATAGCAAAAGGAAAATCTGCTGTGAGATGGAGTGTGTGTGTGTATGTATATATATAAGAAAGAGAGAGGCCACTGTTTGCAGCCAATGAGAAGAATTTGCAACAGTTCTCTGAGTAATTGATGGATTAAATTCTGTGGCTAAGGGGGCTAGGGGGTTGGAGTTAATGTGCACCATAATTTAGTAAAAAGAAAGCTCAATAAAAATTTTGTCCACACTTAAAGAAATTTGTTCCACTGTCATGTCATGTGCACCTCATTCCAGAGCTTGTATAACATTTCTTGAGAGTGGCAATTGAGGTCTCCATCAGTGGTATTTATCTGCTGTATCTGTTCATTGACTGTGGAGTTACTAAATTAGGTTTCTAAGCTACTCTGAGTAGAGCTCTTGCTCTGGAGCTGGGTTAGACTTTTCAGTGCATAAGGCCCCTTTGAAGTCAAAAGTATAAGTGTAATATTATTTTACTGAGCCTCAACCAGACATATTTTTTATGCATGTTTCCTTGGGCTTTACTTTCTGCTAAGAGCTGTGGTCCAGGAGCTAATCTCCTCCCACTCCACAGTAAATAGTGGAATTATTGTAATTCACCACATTTCAAAAGCAGAAAGTATCCCCATAGATCATGTACCTAGCCAATCAGAAGACAGGGTTTGATAAGTAGATTCATGACTAAACCCAATACTCATTCAGTTTGCCATCGTAATTTGCATGGCTTTCCAGCCATTGTCTCCTTGGTGCACACATACGATGGCAACTTAAAAAAATATTTTGCATTTTAAAGGGCTATACAGAGATCAGAAATCAGGTTTATATTTTGAATTATTCTAGGGCTACAATCCAAATGGTAAAATAATCACCGAAAAATGTGTAGTTTTAGGTCTTTGATGGCAAAGATTTTCTGATTCTATCCTTCTGCATGTGTGGAACATGCAAAGATGGGCCATAATCTGCAAGGAGTCGTTTTTCATTTATTATTGTAATTCCACTAATAATATTATTGTGGCTTTTCACTTGAATCTAATTTATCCAAGGCTTAATTGCTTTTTGGAGGACTAAATTGTTGAGCATATATATTTTTGGGCTGCTTAAGAGATCGTATTTATTTTGTGCACCAGTCTAATCTGTTGTCCAGGTGAACACTAAGGTATTTGTCCTCCCTCATCAACATCCAAATTCTTCCCCATGATGCTAATAGCCACCTACGTTCTTTTAATTATATTCAGGTTGAGAATATTGTCTCCACACTACGACACAAAGCGGTCCACCAGTTCCTTGTCCTCATTGTCTTCTCCATCTTTGATGCACCCAACCACCACATTAATCTGAGTATTTCTCCATAATAAGGAACCTGTCTTATATTAGAAGTTGGAAGTGCACAATACACAAAAAATATATGAGCACTGTCCCTTGTGGTGATTCAGTACTTCCGATTAGGCAATTGACCTTTTAGTCTCAAAAACTTTAGTGATTTTTCTTTTATCCTGGCAAAATTCGAGGCCTCCTCCTAAATCTTCTGGAGTTTCTGAAAAAGTAAACCAGATTTGATCTTCACTGGACTGTCTAGATTATCTAAATTAATTTGGGTTTGTTGAAACAGGTATATGATGACATCTTCAGCATCTTAGTTCTCCTTGGCACGGGAACAAAGGAGGAGGTCTTTCGCAACATTAAACATTTCTTTTGGGTCAGGCTAAGGTTGAAGAGGTGCTGTAGGATCCCTTGGGGCTGATCTGAGGTCTTCGGCCCTTTAAGACCTTGGGGCTGGAACCATCTGGACCCAGTGCCTTAATCTGATTCAGCCTATCCAGTTGCATCATCCCTCTACTTCTAGAGGCAGACAGGTGTTGAAGGAAAAGGGTGCAATACTAAAATCATAGAAAACTTTACTACTCACATGCAGAATGATTTTTCTAAAAGATGCATTAAAGCCGAAGGTTTGAATCATCCTTAAAGAGGAAGAGATTTAAATATTTTACTACCTGAACAAACTATTTTGGATTTATCCACTGAGCTCTGAAGGGTTTCAATGAAGATTCTGATATAATAACTGGTTCTTTACTTTGTATTTACTGGATCTAGGTGCTTGTTCACAAACATGTTATCTGTGTTCAATAACTGGATTTACTGATCATCTTTTAATGTTCATCACGAGATGGCTAGCATTCATAAAGTGGGTTTTTTTGTGGTTTCTCTGTTTTTTATTATTATTAAACATTCATTTAACCAGGAAGGTCACCATTGAGATGAACACATGTTGTTTTAAAGGGAGATCTTGCCAAAAATTAAATAAGAAATACATAAAAAGCAATTAGAAAACATTACATGTAAAATGTCATACCTGCAAAGAAAAAAGGGAAACTGCTTGTACAAAGTTATACCAGACAGAATTAAAAACACAGACAATTTAAATTTAATCTCTAAGATAATCAATTTACATTTGAAATCATTTCAGGAAATCAAGCTTTGGAGCTGCAAAGCAAAAAGTTCTATGTTGTAGGTGCTTGGTAGGGAAAACCCTTCTTCTAGGTTTTGGTGCAACTGTTCAGGACATGGAGTATGTACCAATGGAACGTAGAGAGTATTACTTGGTGCACTGTTGTTCTATAATTTCACACAAACAGAGTAGAACAATACTTAGAATTCATATATATAATTGTGATCGAAAGTTTACATACCCTTCTATTAAAGATAGAAAAAATATCAGCTGCTAGTAAAATAAATTGAAACTGAAAAAAGCTAAAATAAATAGAAAATATAAAAAAAAATGGAAATCATTACATTGATTTTGAATAAATATAGGCTATATCTACTTACATATGTAGGTATTAAGAAATAAAACAATAAAACAACCCTGATGCGGTCCTAACTAACTCTGAATTAAGGTGTTTTCTGTAAGGCTCAGGAAAATGTTCAGTAAGACTTATGCACCTGTTGACAGGTATGTTGTTGGTTCACTGTTCATAAGCAAGGTACTTTAATTTGTCTGGGACTGTTTGTTTTTTAGAATTATTTTTTAAATATATACTTAAAATCGATATTTTATTGTACTAAATATAATTTTGTAAATGTTTAGTTATTATTACTTTTTCAGTTTTGTGTTATTTGAAATTTTATGGTGAATTGTTTAATGGGAGGGTATTTAAGCTTTCAAATGACTCTATATAAAGGTGTACCAATGATGGATATATTATGAGAGGGTCATCCCAACCAAGAATATTACTCAGTGTTGGTTCAAATTGCTGTGCTTTATTATGCATCCTAGGACAGAATGATAAACTATGTCAATCTTGTGAAGGCACTGAGCGGAAGCACATACTTACAAAAGGTCACCATGGTCCAACACATTATTGTTGTGTTTTTTTTAACCAAACAATAATACCTGGCTTAAGGTGATGTAATGTTTACAAATTACATCACTTAACCTTTCGCATGTAATTCTTAGGTGTTCACAAGGCATGCGGTTTGAGGTACCATCTGATGGTATTTATAGAGGCTGACTTCTTTTGTGTATATACACTGTAAGCGTAGACTGTTACTTAAAATACTTTCTACACTTTAGTTTTCTCTTTTACACATTTACTTAAAATATTTGTGTAAAACCTCTGAAAGAAGAAAAGGAAATACATGGAGTTAATGAAAGCTTTTCTATTTGTACTTACTCATCCTGAATAAAGGAGAAGCAACTTAATGTTTTCTTATATTAATATTTCCAGCTTCTGTAAAAAGGGATTTTTTTTTAGGGTGAAAATGTGGATGTTTTAAAACAAATCCACTATTGATGAAGTTATTTGTTTCATAAAGCCATTTCTTGTTTGATCAGGTTGATTTGTTTTGGGGAGCAGTGTCATTGATTCATAGAAGTTTCATTTGCTGAGCTAATGAAGGGAAAAATCCAGGTACTTGAAGGTGCAATAAACAGTCACAGGCTGAACTGCAAAAGGTTCAAAGACGTGTTCATGTCTTAATGTTGGGATGCCATTCAATGTGATGTGTTAATTAAGAGACATAAATATTTCCTAGCATGAAAAAAAATACAAAAGGTTGTTCCACTTGGCCTAAAGTTTTGAGTTTTATTGCTGATTTTCCATAGAAAGGGAAAATTAACAATTGCTGCAAAAATAACAACATTAAACCTCACTATGTGAAGATTTAAGCATACAACTTTGGATGTTTGAAGAACTAATCAAGCTAAATGGTATGCATCTAAAAAGAGTTTTAAAAATATTCAACTTGGAGCTAAATTATTTAAAGCAGACCTGAAATTGCCCTTTAAATCTTAAAAGTTGAACTGGAATTTATCCTCAAAGACTTTATGTTTAACTTATGATCTCTCTCTCTCTCAACTTCTCCTTAAATTTGGCTCAGATCACTAAATTGTGAAAATCTGTTTGTTGGGGGGTGGGGTGGGGGTGGGGGTTAACATTTTTTTATATCAAGGCTCATTTTGCACCTCTTTGGAATCCTGTTGAACTGGGACTTGATACAATTACTTGTTGGAGCTTATAACCACTTGTTGGTAACTGATTCACAGTTCCTTTTTAATTAAAAATTTTGCTACCTTTAAGAGATCTATTCATGTGTAAAATGTCTTATTGGGGCACCTTGATTCTTTATTTTGACACAGAGTTTTTTTTTTTTCTTTTAAAAGCAGATTCCATTTTTTGTCCTCTAAAAGTGTGCTATCCCAATATGACAGGGTGTTTGAAAGTTCCCCGTTTTGTTGACTTATTAATTGCTTGTGTCTGAGAAGTGTGAAGATGACGGTGCATGCTGGGCCATTCTCTTTAGATAGTGATAGTGACTTCGGTAGGGGGTTGCAGTTAGTGGGTGGAGGGGGTTCTTCTTTATTCGTGTTTTCTCCCCTCATCAGGCTTCTCTATGAAACACTTAGCCTAAAGGAGAAGCTGCGGGTGGGGGTCTGTAACTTTTGATGAATGAACACATCTCTGACTAGCTCTTCTTTTTATCTGGCGGTTTAATCTTGACTGACTTTCACTCTTTCAATGTTTCTTTTCTCAATTTTTCCCTACTACCCTCTATAGAATAACTTGATTTGTTCTTGCTGGCCTCTGCTCCCCCTTGCTTAACACTATGGTTGCTTATTTAATTGGATTTTGCTGCACATTCAGTTACACTTCTGATGATCATTTGTAGGCCCTTTTGACTTAGATTTACTCTGAAGTTCTGCTGTCTAATACATCATAACTTTGCCTTATTTGATTTTTCTTTGTATCTTTTCAGGTATTCTGTGTAGATGAGGATATCATTTATGTGTCACAGATTTAAATAGGACAGAGCAAAGGCAGTTCTTTGCATCTAATCAGTGCAGCTAATAAGAATTTGTTTAGGAGTGCAGT
>JAUZNJ010057999.1:26213-56693 GCA_034780135.1 Jordanella pulchra
ATTTAAATAGGACAGAGCAAAGGCAGTTCTTTGCATCTAATCAGTGCAGCTAATAAGAATTTGTTTAGGAGTGCAGTGCCAACAGAGACCAGGCAACCACACATACTCTTTTCCATGTATAAGGCTTAGATCCTAGGGCTGCCCCGTTGTGTCACTCTATACCCTCTTGCCTCTTTCCTCCTCTCTCTTTCCATCGTCTTTTCGCTGCTCTGTTTTTCTCCTACCTCCCTTAGCTCGATTGAGGGTGATGATTAAGACATCAAAAGATATGCCTCACTGTAGATCAAAACTCAGGGCTGACGGGTGGGAGCTTGATCCCACATAGACTTCCTCTGCATCTCCGCAGCCAGAGATTTGCCATTTCCAGCAGCTCTTCTGCTCCGCACCATTAGTATCACCATGCCATTCAGAGGCTCCCTGGGGTTCAGCATGTGCCCAAGGATGAGTTGGGTCTGAGCAGACGACCCGATCCATGTAAAGGTATGTGCCTGAGTGTTAAAACACAGTACATGTATTAGGCATATCCACATATCAGTTTTTTTTAACATCACTGACATAGAATATCTCTTTATATAGCTTATCTCTTTTCCTTTCCACTTTACTTTCCTCTGTTTCTCTCTTACTGGAGGGGCTCTAGTTTCACATGTTTCCATGCTCTAACTCTGGCTTAACTTTGCCTTTTAGTAGACTTATTTTTCTGCTTTCTTTCATTCTTTTGTTCTGGCAGTTAAAGTGATGATAAAGAGAACAGAAAACACTTCAAGAAATTCTCGAAGTCTACCTGTTAAACAAACTGTGCATAAAGCCATTGTGTGCTTGTATTCTCTACCTATACATGGATATGGTATGATTTTAACCATTTCAATTTTTCACTGGCTGAATATAGAAGGTAGTTAATTATTTTGCTGGAATGTGAACCTTCACCTTTGTCTCAGATCTGTTGCAGCTTTGCAGTGTTTCTTTCAGGAATTATCTGTTTTAAGCTCCATCAATCCCCTCCTCAGCAGGGACATACTTGCGTGACTCAGGTAAAGAAAAGCAACCTCACAGCATCATGCTGCCACTGTAGAATGTATTTAGAATAATGTACACTTTTTAGCGACATATATCATTTTGCATGTAATCCAAAAAGGTTAAGATTTAGTGTCGTCTTACCAGAACACTTGCTTGCTGTGCCTGATATAGCTTTTAAATAACTAACAATGAGACTTCTTATGGCATTCATTCAACAATGGCTTTTGTCTTGCCACTCTCCCATTAGAGGCAGATTTATCGAATGCATGACTAATACTTGTCATGTATGTCGGTTCTCTTATGTGAACTGCAGATCTCTGCTCCTTATCCAACTAACCATGGACCTTTAGGATGCCTCTTCAATTATTGCATCCCTTTTTAGGGTTGCCAGTTCAAGTAGACAACCAAGTATTGATAGATTTGTGGTTATATTGTTGTTTTCCAATTTGGAATTATAGATTAAAAAATCATATTGCACTTTTCTTTGTTTTAATTTTAAAAATGAAATTGAAAAAAACAAGAAAAAAAATTCCCTACTCTTGTTGATAAAAAAAAGTACTTCCTTCATTTGGTATACAATATTGAGTACCAACAAAATGCATTACAATACCAGGTTGTAACCTGACAAAAGTTGCAGAACTGAAAGAGACATAATTGCTTCAGTAATGCACCATAAATCACATAAATGCATAGCAAACACACAGTCAGGCAAGTCAGACAAATTGTATAAATGGTCATTTTTTTAATAATTGTTTATTTTAGTTGTGGATTGAAAGTCCATCCTTTAAGGCTAAACAACTATAATTTTGAAACCACAGTTCCAGGTTCTGATGCTAAGCTCTATAAAGTAGGTATGATTTTCTCTGTCCCTATCATCCACTGCAAACACACCTAAAAACTAGACCCCTGTACTGGATCCCTGGCTTAAATTGAGTTCCCATTTCTCATAATTTTACTGTCAGCATTATACCGGTTTCATTGTTCCATAGCACCCCCTCTGTGTTTCTAAACCCCTGTGTCTTTTCTTTAGCACCACCACCATCAGCAATGAGGCCTTTTTGTTATTTCAAAGAGTAAGCACTTTCCCAATGTGATATTCATTTTGAAAATTGGGCTTGAAATAAAGAAGAACCAGCAATAGGCTCCTATCTAGTGCCCCCCCAACCTTTTTTTTCACCACCACTCTGTACTGGATTTTTTTTCACCATCTATTCTTTTTCAACCTTTAATCTTCCCACACAGGACACTGTGTTAAATCATCTGTATAATATCTGAAATCATAAATGCCTGTTTGTTGTAATTACGTTTTATGAATAAGCAAAAGAAAATCCTTTAGATTTTTATCTGCTAAGAGTGAAAATTAAACTATGTGACTCGGTAACATATGTTTGATTGAACAAAAAAAAGTTAAAGCTAGAGAATGAACTTTTTTAAAATCTGTGTAAAGTGCAAAACCTGCAAAATCCTTTTTGTGAAGGCTACCACTGCACACAACCCAGACAACACCATCAGTGAAACATGGCGAAGCTAGGAAAGAGTTATGTGCAATTTAATTTAATCCAAGAAATGGCTGTCATCCTAAACTGTCATGTCAAGCAACAAAGGTGTTTAGAGTTGATCAAAAGACGGATGAGCTAAAAGTAAACTCTATAAGAAAACCTACCAGAGAACAACAACCCTTAACTTGCAGCTACATCTGAAATGAAATAGTACAGTATTAGCTATTTATTTTGGCTGTGTACAATACTCCTAACCTAAAAGACTTATCAGAGAAACCAGCCCAATTCCCACTAACCCACAGTTGAACAATGCAGCTTAGTAACTAGGTGTCCATGTGGCTAGACACAACCTTTCTCTCTCTGAGATGATGCTGTGTGATGCAACTAGCTGAGCCAAAGCAGGGCTGAGGGAGAAGTACCCTTAATGATGTTGAACCAAGCAGTGGCCTTTCTTACACATTTCATCACGGTTAAATGTTTGTTTTATTGGGGGGTTTTCACCCTGCAGGATCATAAGCATTAGAGGTTCATAACTAAAAGTATTTTAGTGAGGTGGATTTGAAACTTTAGGAATAGATGTCTTAGCCCCCAAATCCCCTCTCAGTTTAGGAGATGAACTAAAAACATCAGGGCAAGAGCTGATCCCTGCCTGCAAACATGAAAACAAATGCAAGAAACACATCACGGTATTACCACTCACACTTGATGCCTATACATAGAACACCTTTTTAGAACACCCGTTTTTACAGGTAATTGTCATTTGTGTCAAGTCTGGTTTCTAAAGTTCAGCACTCCTTTGAAGCCTGTCATATATTGTTATCAAGGTAAATCTTGGAATTTATCAACACTTTTTACAGTTTAATTCAAGGTTTTGTTATTTACTGCACACCTGCTAAAGCATCCATTATCCTTCTCTGAAACAACAAGAGATAGTGGACTTTATCTCAGTGTTCTTGTACCATATCTTAAAAAAACATTGCTCTTAACATGTAATTTTTTAGTTCTGATCACACAATAAGTTGTGTGACCAAAAGTTAAATGAAGGTCGCACCATTTTCATAAAGGGACAGAAGTTTCTTTTGGACCAGCCCCAATGGTAGTAGGTGGCAGCCATTCATTATACAATGTGGAACATTGAGCGTTTTGGTATGTTAAAAAATCTATATTTTCCTCTATAATTCATTTTTCATGTTATTCATATATTTGTGCACTAATCATTAGTTCTGGGGGGGGGGGGGGGTAAAGTTATGTGATAAGTTTAGGTTTATTTTCTTTTAGTTTTGAATTTTTTGTAGGTCGTCTTCAGATACATCCAGTTTTCCTTCAAGAGGCCAAACACTCTTCATGTCAGGTTAATTGTTCAGTTTAAATTTGCCTGTAGGATGGAGTTTTTTTGTCATTTGTCCTTCTCATCTCTGTATGGTCCTGTGCTCGACTGGGGTGTTGCCCAGTCTCCTGCTCATGTACAACTTCCCTACTAAGGGTTTGTTATTTTAGACCAAGGTGGAGTCCCACAGTAGGAAGGAATGAATGACATTGATATGATAATATTTTTACAAGAGAACAGAATCAGACGAGGAGAGTGGAGACAAACGAGGAAGATCCAGTAAAGACTGGCAGCAAAATGACAACTTGAATATTGAGGGGCACAGGTGCAGACAGTGAGGTAAACACAGGGGATCAGCATTTACTAATTGCTAAAGGAGAATTGTTACATGGGCAGAAAGGGGAAAATACATGGACGAAACTGTCCAATTCTGAAAAAACTGAAAAAACATAATATAAAATATTGTTGCAAATATATATGGAAATTTGGTAAAGGACTAATTTATGCACAAAAAAAAAATCACAGACATTTACTTTTACTATATTTACTATAGATCCTCAATCTTGCATCTTAAACATGCATCCTCTAGTTTTAGTATAATAATATTTGAAACAACACCAGTGATAAGTCTACCTATCTATTCACACAGACAATAATTGTTGCACAAGGTGGTTAAAAAGGCAATGGACAGAGGTTCTAAAAAGCAGGTCAGGGCATATCTAAAATAGCCTCAAAGTGTGCAAAGCAAGACTGCCATTTATAAGCTCTCCAAGAGGCAGAGGTGTCCCAATGCCTGTTTATGTTTATTGGTGATATTTGGAAACACAGAGAGAGCAGGGACAGGAAAAGAAGGTCTTGGAGGGAGGGGAATAGGAAATAAATTACCAGGATAGTTCAGGAAGTGCAAGCCAGGTAATTGCAGTTGACAGTCCAGTCTGCCACATGGTTAATTTGAACCTGAGCCCAGGGCCCCTCTGCTGTAAAGGGCCATCTTTATACACAGCACAATCTGCCTGCATAGTTACATGCCCAGACACTGTGTGTCTTTCTTTGTGGTTTTTTCTCTGACGATGGAATTATGTCATCAGCAAGATATGAGCCACTGTGGGTGTCCTTAGTTTTACTATATTTTATTTTTCACTGAGAAACACTTTTTTTTTTGAGTTTTGTGCAGGGTGATAGTGTAACTGTCAGTGAAATGGCATCATCCTTAACTCCCTCTGACAGGTGGACTGTTATATCTGTGAAAGAAAATAATCTCCCTCTGCTTTAAGGGTAGAAAATTTCCAATCTTTTGCTTTGACGAAGGACTGTGAGGAAGGCCTCTTACGTAAATCTGCTTTGATCAGTTAATGAAAGCCAATATTTAGAAAGCTGATTGCGTTTTCAAAGTGAAGAAGGAGGATGGTTAGCTATACTGTTCTTCTAAAGAGGTTTGGGTGTACTTGTCTGTGGACATGCCACAATTTATATATGCATACCATACAGTGTGAAGGTAAAAATCTACCTTTAATAAGTGAACTTCTTAATACATAGAAAAGTGAGCAGCAAGCCTTTTTATTTGTGTGCTTAGACTGCAAACCAAAATCAAAGAGCATATTTCTGTTACACCTATGCAGATGAATTGAAATGAATTAGAGCCCACACATTAGTGGGTGATTTATTTCAAAAAGAAGAAGTCATATATTTAAATTATTTTAATAATATTTAAATTACAAATGTATTTCTAAATTAAACATACAATGTTATGATAATGTTTTGGTCTAACAAAGTATGCGGAAGACAGCTGAGTTTAAAGTTGTCCAGCATATTGTCAATGACATCCTGCATCCAACTGCTTCTGAAAGCTTGCAGTTGACAGAGCGCTGCATTAGCCTTTAGCTTGGAAGCCTTGGGCGCCTTGTCATTAACTGATGTGGATCCAGTGCTAAAGCCCATCAAATGTCAGTGCATCTATTTACAAATGAATACAAGCGCATATCTTCCTTCCATCTGCTGAAGCTTTATGAACATGATTGACATGAAACTTACAAATAAGAAGCAATATTGAGCATATTTAGCACAGGCTGGTGATGAACTAGATACATTATACAGTAGTCACAATGCTTTTCAGCACATTTCTGTTTTAATTTGTTTTCTTTTCAATGGTTTTACTTAATTTTCAAGTCTTATAAGAGACATTTTTTTTGTTTCTTTCAATACCCCCAAAGCTTAGGGGTATAGTTATATTTTGTTTAAACATCAAAACGTACATTTATAAATGTGTTAAGTAATGTTTTAAAGATCCAATTTATTTATTTAGTGTTAATTACTCACACAGTTGCCAGATAATTTGGTCAATCATCAGTTTTACTCTGCAGTTCTCAGTGTTAAGGTTGGAAATGCCCAGTGGCCCATCAGTGTACTGTACCATAGCTGACATCTACCCCTCTAGTCCCACATCCCTGCAACCACTTGACATTTCTATCGACATTTCCCACGGTGCTCGCACATTAAAGGGCGTGACATTTCATTTGCACATGATGTTGATTAAAATACACCCCTATGGTCTCGAGAAAAGAGGGGTACAGATTCTTTTGTTCCCTATGCTTTGGAAAGTTGAGATGAAATTTGGGTCTTAGTAAAATTTAAGCTGGTTAAAAAGTTTATGAAAGACAATTTTAAATATTTTTTCAGGCCCTCCAAAGCTCACAATATTCTTGTAAGTTTCTTTATACCTAAAAGCATGTGACAACATTCCATCTCGTAATACCTCTTAATGCAAATAAGTCTTGATTTGAATCAAGCTGAATTCCCCCAGAGTCCATCAGTGGCAGGTCATATTTACATCTGTGTCAGGCCACCTGCATTGTGCTGCTGTCTGTGGATGTGTTAGCCCCAGCTGGACTTGTATGATCTGACTCCAGGCCAGGTCTCACCTGCCAGCTCCTATTGTTTCCTTCACTTTACACTGGCCTGAGGCCTGTCACTGATGGGCAGCCTGCCATCCACTCTAAACGGCTGGCTTCCAAAGACATTCACTGATGTCTCTTCTGCTGTGCCTGAAACTGATTTTGACAACATATCTCAGATGTTTATTTCTTATAAAGTACATGGTGAGTCTGTGTGCTGGAAGGAATGGCTTGAACTTTTATTCTAACCTGATACTGGCTTCCTACACATTCCACTTTGACATTGTATACTATTTCAGACTTAGACTGCTTTAAACTAATATGGATATCATCATTCTATAGTTTGAAGTCATTTTAATGATGTGCCAGACACAGTGTTTACAAGACTTTTCTCCAGCTATAAAGAGTACAGTAACAATGCTCCTGTCCATCTTTTGCTTGGTGCTGTTGGCTAACATAGTGAGAAAAGGCTACACTTTTTTCACAGAGCTAACAAGTAAAACTTTTTTGTAATTGTCAAGAAAAAAATCCAGTTGTATAAACAGCAATGTTGTGGAAGAAAGAAGCTCTGCCTACATCTTTGGTTATATTAACTTGTTAGTAAATCTAAGGGTTATTCCAGGTAAGAAGCTGTCTAGCCTGTATTTGATTTTTATACTCTTCAATAAAGGTAGTAAAAAAAACTTGTATTTTTCTACAGAATATTAATTATTTTTTTAATCTTTCCTTTCAACCATGGTTCGCTAGCATGTTGCTGCCAATTTCTGTACCGCTAAACGTGGTAAAGCTAAAACAAGGTCTTCATCATGCCAAAGATGAAAGCATTTTGTTCCAAAAGCATCTAACCGCAGAGTGTGTTGAGTCTAGACCTTCCATAGACAGGACTTTTACAGTATTCAGTTGTAATATACTTTAGTCAATAATTTTTTGAAAGGAAAAGACTTATTGGAGAAAGAACTATTATGCTTTTATTGTCTGTTCTATATTGCTTCTAATTTTCTGACACATAGGGTTATTGGACAAATTCATTACAAAAGAAAGACTGCAGTTATTAAAATCAGATTAAAAGGGGAGCACTTATATAAAGACATCAAGCCAGAGGGACTGAGTGACATTTTAGTAGAAGTGATTCATGCAACTTTGGTTCTAAGTCTTCAGTATAGATATCAATAGTTTTCAGTTAACAGTGACCAATCTTACTTCTCCAACTGCATAAATTTAAGTATAAATCTCTCAAATTGATTAAATAGCATAAAATAAAATATACAGGCAAAAAAGCATGTCATATTTAAGGTAAAATCTTTTCCTCAAGTGGTCCATGAGATTATCAAAAATCGTAACATAGTAACCTAATTAGGAGCTTGTGATTTAATACCTAGTGACCAAATGATTATTAAACTGCAAGAGGTGCTGGGGTTAATGATAGCCTGTGAGCAGTTTAATGTAATAGAATCATAATATCATAATCAGATGACTTTCAGTAAAACTTATCTGTGCCAATAAAAAAAGATACAACAAAGCACATGACATCATGGCATCCCACATTGTGTATAATAGACTAGACAAAAGATTCAGCATTTACATTTCATGTTGCCCCTGTGTAAGTCTGCCAGAATTGCTGATTATTATGTCACTGTCTTTTAAACTATTGACAAGTAAGTTTCCTTCATTTACTTTAGGGCTGGATGATATTGCCAGAACATATATCACAGTGTATTTATTAATTGCAATCTTTTGGATATTATTCCAATATAGATAAAAACAACATAATTGTTTGAAATAAAAAACTCCAGAGAAATCCTCCAACAAACCTCAGAATGTTGTTATGCTATGTCCATTTTCCAATGTAACATTTTTAAGTCATTATAAAAAAAGCTAAACATTTACTTTTAGAACTAAAAGCTCAACAGATGACATGTACATTTAACCAGGGGGATTTTTCCCACGTCATATTCCTTGGTCCATGGCCTCTCTTCTCTTTCAGTTTCTTTGTAATCGCCTCCTGTATCTTTTCGTGACAGACTTTCATATGATCAGAAAGACAAACACACCTGAGAATGAAAGACTGTTTACAAATCATTATAATAAATTATAATAACCACCGGCCCTTAAAATATACAGACTAAGGGTATCCTATCTATTTGATAAATCCTTATTGACACTGTAGACAGCATTTTAAAATAATGAGTAGTTTGTTGTTTTTAAATCCTCCTGTTAAGATTGTTCCCCTTCAATCTCCGTAACCCCCCCCCCATACACCCACCCCCGTTCTAGTTTTGACTTAATGTGCTCTGTTTTTTTTTCTTTTTAATCGAAGCTTGGTTTGTTTTGCACTTCTCATTTTAATAAAAAAAAGATCCCAGCCATATTTCTTTTTTACCTGGACACAGCAAGTTTTGACAACACTAGTGACATTTCAACCTAACCTTTATCTCAGCAAGGATAAGAACATCCATAACAAAATTAATCAATTCCTAGATCATGTAATATTCCAGGACATTTCCCTGTTAGTGATGACAAGCTTGAGCTCTCCTCTTTATTTAAAGGTTTTGCTAGGCCTTTTTTTCCTGATTGCAACATTAAGCTGAATAACCTGTTACGAACGGGTGAATTTCAGACCCAGGATTCAACCAGACAGCGATCAGATTCTGGCAGGGGGAGTCAACCACGGCAACCGGTTCTTCACGAGGGATATATTGAGGTGAGTGTCTAGCACAGAATGTCTGAATGTTTATCAGGTTAAAAAAAATGTCTGACTTCAGATTGTTTGGGAGGAAAGCCCAGCGTAGTGGCTGGAACTGGGAAACCAGATGACTGCAGGGAATCCAATCCATGATCCAGAACCAAAGAAATTTGGTCAGGGGGGCAAAAACAGGGATCAGAACCAACAGGCACAAAAACAGGTCTGACAGGGCCTCAGATAAAATCAAGGTCTCAGAGACAATCAGGTCATAACAGGCAGGCAGACAGAGAATATGCTGGACTTGACTCACCATGAGGCTCGACAAAAATCTGACATCAGCTTCTGGTCTGAGGCAGTCTTATATGGGCAGGAGTGCAGGTGGGACTGATGAGAGTTAATTAAGAGCAGAGCAGCTGAGCAGGTGCAGATGATCAGGTAATCAGACCAGCCGTCATAGCTGGTCAACGTATAGGCAACCTATGCAACTGCTTAGGGCCCAGAGGCCCTTATGAACCCCAGAGAATAATTAAATAGTTGTTTTTTTGTGATTGTATTATAATTTCTATATAAATGTAGTAGCAAAAACACAATTTGATGGTATAATGCTTACATCAATATGTCTTTTATCTTGGAGAAATGTATACTTATACAGAATATATTTATTGAATATATTGGTCTTGGGTCCAGATTGACACACAGACGAGGAAAGACTAGTCTAAACTTCTCTCAAATGTATCTTTGGAGAACAGCGTGGCTTTAGAAATGGAAAACTTTTAGGCATTCTAAAACACAGATTACTTCATTTTCTTAGTAACCTCTCTTAAGATCAGATCTAAGATCTACCCAAATCTGTGGATAGGTTTGAGGATACCCTGCACTCTCTATATCACTGTTGCATCTGCAAAGCAGAGATTTCAAAGCTCAGATTAATAAAGAACAACCTGAGACCTTTCATGGTAGAAGAATGATCAAGTGAGCTGGCAATGATTAGTCTTACCTTTTTCTTTCCATTATTAAAGAACATGATTGATATCGCTGTTTGTTTTGTTTAATTATCTATGTTTTGTACAATGTATTCTTTAAATTTTTCTTTATCAATTTTTTTGTTTGTTTTTTACAGACCCTACAGGCCATTTTTCTACAAAGCTACTGTAGTTGGGAAAAAAAAGTCAAAACCACATAACACTTTTCATATAAATAAAAAGCCTCCTGATTTATTTTCTTTGTTTTAGTTTAGTTTTTCACTAAATCATGGATATAAATAGGAGATGGTAAACAACTCTGACAGAGCTGCAAAGAGTTTACAGTAGATGTGTGATTGATCTGATGATTGGACTGTTGATTGCAGGAACAGATATTATTGGCAGAAATAGAGGGCCCCATAATTCAATCTTGCTTAGGGCCCCATGTAGGCTTGAGCGGGCCCTGAGGGCAGTCCACCCTTTTATGAAGGTCAGCTATCCTATTTTGTAATTTTCTACATATGTCCAAAAATAACAAAAAGGGTTAAACACTAACCTTATTGAGGTGTATGTAAAGTTACTGCAGTTCTTTGTTTTTCCTTGCAGGTATGAATTGCCACCTAAGTGCATTGCAAATTTACCTCTAACTACAAACTTAAAATAACTTATAAAACAAACATTTTTCTGGTAAACAGAGACTGGTTTGTTTAGGGACAGTATAGTCACTAAAAGTTGGATTAAGTTGTTACCCCAAAGCAGAAATCTTTTTTAAAGTGACTACCACATGTTATTAGTCATAATGCTAATAAAAGCAATTAAAAGCAATATTTTACAGTGGCTTTGGTTTTGCAGAAAACCATTGCAATGACTGAGTTCTAGCTGAAATTCATATCAGGATTTCACTTTAGTTTCGTTGAAGTTATCACCAGAAGCTATCAAGCTATGAAGACTATAGTCATGTAATCAAATCTATCAGCTCCTCTCAGCAAAATAATTTTTAAAGTGACAAATACAAATATTTTTCTTATTATTCTTTTCTTAAGAGCAGTCTTGCTGTCAGAGCCTCTCTGAACACCCAAGACAGACAATGGACTGCATGTCTGCAAAGAAATGGATGCATATGTAGAAAGAAAAAGAAAACAAGGAAGAGAGGAAAAAGACTGATAAGGCAAAAGTGAGAGACAGGAAGACAAAAGGGGCAAGAGAGTGAAAAAGTGAGCCTAAATTGGGAATCTATTACTGAGGCTTGTGTGGAGCAGCCCCTCTCTGTCTCCCGTAAACACACAGAAATGTGTTCAAGTGCAGGGGGGCTTTATAAGTTTCCCCTTCTCTAGAGTAATGTGTTTTGAATGGCTGGTAAAATGGGACTGGGAGAATTTCATTCCCGCTGCCTCCCCAGGCGACTCACCTTTGGCCCAGCGATGATATGAGCCCTTTTCTATTTTTTCCACTTTCACTCTCCCTCGTTCCCTCTTTCTATCTGCGCGACTGATGGAGAGGAGGGGAAATAAATGGAGAGCAGGGGAGCAGCAGGAGACGAAGGGATGGGGTGTAGAGAGATGCAGGCGAGGAGGTGGATTGGGATACAGGGCTTATTTATTTAGTGGAATGAGGCAGGTGCCTTATCCACTGCACAGATTAGCTCATCTGTTTATGCGAAATGCCACTCCATGGGAAGTGCGTTCATGTCACAGGAATTACAGGAAACCATTTTTCTCACGATCTGCTGCCCTTCTAGAGATTGCTGGATATGCCTTGTACAAAGATGTCAGACTTATATTGAGATCAACATTTCAGATGTCACCACGTTATTATGAACTAATCTGTTTTTTCTTTCTTTTTTTTGAACATCAGAATTTAAATTTCATAGCTTATGTCTGATTTGGAAAAAATATTTAAACCGTCCACCATGAATACTTTAAGGTCCAACATGCAGAAAACTACATTGACTCAGCCATAAAAATCTGTATCTTTTGGCAGCCACTTAGAAATACTAGCTGTTGACCTACGATGCAGAAAAAAATATATTATCAAAACCAAGACATGTGTTGTAAGGCTATAATTAAAGTTTATATCTAAAAACATTTTAATTATTATTTTGGGGAGAATCCCTTGCAAAAGTGATTCTACACCCTAAACCATTTTATATTTTATCACAGGGTCAGGCTAACATACTGATAAATTTACTGAGGACTAAAAAGTTTGCCACGCATTTCTCCGCTCCCCAGGTTAGTTCTGTGTAGAACGTTTTTCTGCAATTGCAAGTCTTAATTATTTGCAGCATGTCTTCATCACCTTTGCACAGACATTTATTATTTTGCCAAACAAGTCAAGCAATGTAAGACTGGATGGAGAGCATCGGTGAAGATTTTATTGGTTGGATGTATTTTAGATGTGTATGTTGGATTGTCACTCAGGCCTCCTAACATGTCATAACATCCCAATAATTTAGCAGCTTCTGCCAGGTTTTCTTCTAGGACTGTACCATGCTTAGTGTCATCCATCTTTCCCTGAATTTTGAGTAGCTGCCCAGTCATGTTTCAAAGATGTCGATATTGTGTGCATGATGATGACCAATGTTAATTTTGCATCACACACAGCACTTTGCATGATATGCAAAACCTTCAGTTCTCGTCAGATCTAATCTAATTACTAATTACTTAAAGTATTGCTTCTACATGACTTGAGTGAAATTAGAACGAGATGAAAACTTGCAGCAAAGGCGATGAGTAATAGTCTTGCATTATACATGTCCCACTTATGTTTTTTGATAGTGTACACAAAGTATATCCAAAATATAGATCTTACTATAACAAATAAAATTAAAACAATTGTGTTCTCAGGATCAGTATTTCACCTCTTAAAATGAATTTTCCCCAAATATGTCAAGTTCTTATGAACCATTTCTTGGTTAGCATGTCATATATATGTTGGTTCCCCAATTCTAGAGTCACACTACATTAATACTTTAACTAAATTACACTTTATTGAAAGAAAATGATTTATGCAATCATGTTTGATCATGAAATTGATAAAGAATGTAAAATGTAAAATCATATTTAATAATTATTCATCACAATCGTACTCGTATTACTCGTCGTACTCGTTGTGATCCGCCTCATCCAGGAACAGGTCATGGAGGCAGCAGTCTCTGCTGAGACATGGAAGCCCGAGGTGCTATCTTAAATAGAGAGTAACCTTTTAACAAATACTCCAAACATTCTATTGGAAGCAAAAAACACCTACTCAGGAGCACAACAGTTCAAGCACAAAAGACAGTGGTGGTCTGGGACCATATACTACTTGTAAACTATTTTATCACTCCCAGGAAAAGAAAATGTATAAAGTATAAAAACAAAACAGACAAATGTACTTTTCTTCTGCTGATTAAAAACAGCCACATTTCTGCCCTCGTGTCCAGAGGTGCAAGTTCACTTGTGGAGCAGTGATGTTTTTGTCCCCTAAAGGATTAGATATGATGAAACATCCACTTGAAGGGAAAAAGGAAGTGTACGTGTCCCTGGATAATCCCTAATTTTCTGTCATTGGATTTCACTGCTCCAGTCCAAATATCACATAGGTTTCAGAACTGTGATGAGCTGCTTTATTAAAGGAAAACATGAAGGTTGGAGAATTAAGATGCAAACTGCAACTTAAGCTACTCATCTAGAGGTAATTTTAAGTCCAGTACAAGCATTAAAAAGCACCTAGGCAAAGCTCAGATGGTGTTTGAACATCTGCATTATGATGTCAAAGCTGTAATGCATGTTGGAAGGGGTTGTCAAGGATTGTTTACTATCATTAGTATCCAACCTTCAATAATTGCTCTATAGAATACACAGCTCTCAACAGGTTCAATCATGTGACCTGTTGATATAACCAACTTCTATAGAGGTAAACAGATTAATGCTTGCTTTGGCTGGCCAGTCATGATTATATGACACATGGAAGATTCTATACACTGATTAGGTGAGTTCTGATTGTTATCTGTAACGTTGGGTTTTATTAAAGGGTATCACAGTTAAGGAGTTGAATACAAGTGTGTGACAAAAGTTTGAGATTCTAAATTGTACAAAAAACCATAGAAAACTATGAAGAGTTTTCATTCCACTTCAAAGAATATACTCTATTGTATATAGAGAATTTATATTCTAGTGCGTTTTCTTTGTATATTATAACATGAAGTTAAATGACAAAAATACAAACACTTTATTCTCTTTTTAGCTTTTTATGGTTATTTTTTTATGTTTTTTTGGTAAACTTTTCCACAAAAAAAAGAAAAAAAACAAAGTGAAACAGTTCGTCTGTGCTAATCATTACACCAGCTGCAGAAGAAGAAGCTTGATTTGCATTCCACTGGCTCTTTGCGTTAGCTGAGAAACTATCAAACATTGGTGAAAAACGAAATAAAGAGCGACAGAGACAGAAAAATTATCTGCCTTTTAAGTTGTTGGTACAAGAAGGTCACATTTTCCTCCATTAGGCCTGAACCTTTTCATTACCGCGTGATGTTTCCACCGCGACGTACAATGAAAAGAGCATGGCCAAGCCACAACCTTTCACCTTTTTGTCCTCATGCGGAAAATCCTTCTGATAAGACCCGTAATGGCTGAGACATTATTGCATATGTGTGTATCTTTGTGTGTCTACCTTGTGAACGGCATGTGAGAGGGTCACAACCTCGCTGCATGCGTGGTTCCCACCCACATCTTCCTTCCTTCATCTCTCTCTATTCACTGAGCTGTGAGACTGATGCAGACCACGCTGTTTTGCTGCCATTAGAAGATGCGAATTAATGCATCGGTGATGGCACCACTCACTTTTCCAGTGGCGAGAGTAAATGGAGCAGCCTTTCACAAACAATAAATCCCTGAGGGTCTCTTTTTTTCTTGCGTCTCCTCACCTCTGAGCTCTGGCTTTTCATTTGTTTTATTTACATAGCCTCCTTTATGAGCTTTCATCAGCAGGTCTGCTTATATATGAAACTAATGGCTTCGCCAAGCAGTAATTTGGAAGTGTGTGTGCGTATTTATGAGTGTGCTTGTTGGTGTGCGTATGTGCATCCATCCATATCTTTTATGTGGTATTTCCAGCTTCACGTCTGTGTGTGTTATTCTCTATCTGAAGGTAGAAAATCAGCATTTGCATTAAGACTTAATCTTTGACTTCCTACTTTATACTCATCTCACTTTCTCTCTGCCTCAATTTATCATATATGCATCTTTTATTGATTTTCTATCACTTTTTAGGGAGGCCTTCTACTTTTTATGCATCACCATCTTTCACATGCACCTTGGTTTGATTATGTGCAAAAACAAATTTGTCTCTGTTTTATGGGCTCTTTATGTTTCTTCAGAATCTCAGCCTGCTGCATTTATATTATGTTATTTTATAGTTAGCTGTGAGGTCAGCAAGCAACAAGAAAAAAATAAACAGACACATTTATGTTGTGGGAAAAATAACACCTTTACCAACTCTGCTCCCCTCCTCTGCCTGTTTAACACCCCTCCTTCTCCTCCCACTCTGGGGCTAAACAGAAATAGGCCCAGCTTAAGGCCATAATTGGTCTTGATCCTCCGGGTGCAGGCATATATTCCAGCGGTGGGTCTGGTCAGGGGGTGCTTGTTATGTGTGAAAGGTGGCAGGGGAATGCCTGGCCAGTAATTAACAGTGTGCAGGGGACTGTGGAAGAGGAAATTTAAAAGTGAATGGGGGGAGGCCAGTTTATTCTTTGGCTCTGCTCTACCTCTTTCTCCGCCTCCTCTGTTTCTCATCCATTCAGTCGCGCCTGTTATTGGAGCTGATGGGTTTATAGAGATTTTCACACTTTTTTGGAAGTTGGGCTGGCATTGTGAATTTGTTTTCGCTCTGCCGTCATTTCTCGCCCCCTTCGGCCCCAGCTTGCCACACACATACATGGTCAACTGTGTCATCTCCTGTTGGCTTGCATGTTCACCACCGAGGGCTTCATGCCTTTTGTGTTTGAAAAATAATTATTTCTAAATAGATAGAATCCTAAATACTGACCAGTGCCTTCAAAAACTGTTTATTCCTCTTAAACCTTTGAGAGGGTGTTGTCATGCTGCAAAATTATATTTTACTTAAATTTTACTGTAGGTGACACACCAATTTTAAAGCCTAACGGTGAAATAGAACAACAGGAATATATAGTTCTTTTTTATTATTATATTATCAGCAAGACTGAAACAACAGTCTATTTATTTGCAATCACCCCCATTTATTCTAATATCCCTAAATAAAATCTAGTACAACCAATTTTCTTTAGTCAGCTTATTAGTAAATACAGAGCATCTGTGGGTGTAATATACTCTCATTATTGAGAAAACTGTTCTGTGACTGCAATGCAACAACATTTAAAAACAGTCAAGAGAATGTTTTAGAAAGGCATGGGTCAAAATTCTTGAAAGTCCTTTTTTTATTTATTATTATATCTTGATGAGAGGGAGGCTTTTATTCTTACATTTAAACTTGTTCAGTGTTTCCATATTTCCATGTCATTACAGCAGTCTTGTTCTTCCAAGAGCAATGTTTATTTTTTACCATTTCCTACATCTTAACCCTGGCAGATTTGAGAACTCACTCATCCACTCACTAAATCTCTGTGCTGTTAGGATTTAGTCTACATAATGTTTCCCATGGCTGAGCTGTCTAAACAAAGAGGGGAGTATAATATACTTTAGGACAGGACACATACATATTTGTAATCCATCGTAGAGTGATTAATGTGATAGAATAGGGCCACAAACAAGCTTATGGATATACTATTCCATCATGAAAAGTAGAGATATTTTTGTTTTTTTAAAAGCTGCTGAGTTACATGCCTTCATAGCAACAAGTGAGACCCAGACATGCATACACTCGATCATGTGTAAGCTTTTTGTCAATCACATGCTTCCAAATAAATTCTGTCTTTTAAACATTTAAGCTTTGCTGAAATGAAAAGCTGTAAACAAAGGCCTCAAAAACAATGAAGTACAAGACAGTAAAATGTAAGCATGATATTGATATTAATGTTTATTTTTTTGAGATGATAGAGTTTTACATGTAGCAATGATGATTGATTTTTATTATTGACTAGAGCCAAGCTCTTATTAATAAACTTAGTTGTAAAAGTTTGTATGTACAGGGGGATGTTTACTGTCCAGGGTTAAGCTGTGTGGGTGTGTTTCCCCTTAGTGACAAACATGTATGTAAGTTTGTTCATATTTTCATTTTTGTATCCTTGACATGGCAAGTACCAGACTAAACATGTTTGTTTAAGAGTGTTTATATTATTTTTGTGGTAGAAGGTAAAGTAGGTGATGAAAATCTTCACAGCTATAGAGCAGTGGTTTGTTTAAGTATTCACAATGCTAAACTGTTTTGCGTTTTGTCAGCTTACTTCCTTAAACTTCTTTTTACTTTATTAAGAGTTTATGTCATATAAAATAATATGAGATTCTCTAAAACCTTCATTTAAAAAAGTGAGTTTTCTTGTGCATTCGTAATCAGTCCCCTGTACTCAGGTTCCCCTTGGAATGATAGCCAGTACAACTAAAATTCTCTTGATAATCCTGTTTAAAAGAGCAGTTAGAGGCTGCAAAAGACATTAGACTAGAACAGATGTTAACCCTCAAGAAGGACATTAAGCTTACAACTTGAGTTACAATATATTGCTTCAGATCAAAGCACATATCGGTCAGGATGGCCCTAACTGTAATCCAATTCAAAAGCTAGGGCAAAACTTTGCTTAAGATATTTTATAGAGAAGAATGGGCTAACAGCTCAGTCTCTAGGTGGACGGTCAGAGCTTGAAAAGACATATATTAAAAGAGTTGCAGCTGCAATTACAAGAAAAGGTGCTTCTAAAATGTATGACGTAGGGGTAAATACATTTTTGGTTATAAACACTGAAGCCCTCTACTCATACCTTGTGAATACCCACATGTCCTTGCGGGGTAATGTGGGGGCTGTCGCTTATTTCCAGTTCTTATTGGGCAGGTATGAGTAGCCAAAAGACTATTTAGAGAGACCTATTAACCTAAAATTCTTGCCATTGAACTGTGAGAGAAAGCCAGAACACCGAAAAGAACCCATATATATACAGCAAATATATATACAATAAAACACACACAAACTCAGTGGTGGAAAGATCCCACAGAACTTTACTGCTGTGAGGCACCAATGTAACCAAAAGCAACACAGTCCATTAAACTATCTATCATCTCATTTTCATTCACAGTACAGTACAAGTTTACTGTATTACATGAAATTACAATGCAAAATATAGATGTTTCTAGTTCTATTACAAAAATTAGGGAGGTTGAACAGCTGTGAACAGGTTTTGAAGGTGCTGTTATTAAACACCTGGTTATACACATGTAAAAGTGGGCTAAGAGGAGGCAACACACAAAAAAAGAAACAATTATTTAGTTTAAAACACATTAATCTTGAATGGCACTCCAAAAGTAGAATTGTTTCTAAAAATATCTTCCATTAGTTATTTTTATTAACTGTGTTGGCTAATGAACACATGCATCTAGCTGCGTGTGGTTCTAGGGGCTAACAGGTGGGAGGTATGCCATGTCCTTGTAACAAGAGTGTTATTGTGTTGCTGTGTCCTGCATGACTGACCGTCAGCTGTGCAGGGTCGTCCCCCACTTCCCACCCCTATCCCGAAACACTAAGGCTAAAGCTACGCATGCCCGCACATCCATAACACATGCGTCTCAGACCAGCACATTCAAATTTAAGGACACACCCAATCATATGTACATAAACACATTCTGTTATGCACCAGTTGTTGCCCTGTAATTGAATTGGTGACTTGATCAGTGATATTTCCGATTTGGTGGACCAGTGCACCCCAGTAAAGAAGCATCTGCTCTTTATTCTTGTGTTCTTTTTTTGTGCTGCTGCAATGCTGCTCAAGGCTGAGGCCAGCATGACACATGGCTTAAGAGGTTTCACACACACCCACCCACATACACACTTGTCTAACTGTCTTTGTGGGGGCCTTTCCATTGACTTTCATAAATTTCTACTGCCTAACCATGACCCTTACGCTTAAACCTAACAATTATGGGTTCATACCTAACCCCAACCTAAATTCAATTCCCACCTTAGTCCTAAATGTGACCCCTGACCACAAAACAGCACTTTCCTTTGTGAGGTCCAGATATCGGGCCCCACGAGGAGCAGTCAGTCCTCACAATGTCCTTTTTTTCCTGAAAATGGACCCCACAATGTAGTAGAAACAAGAACACACACAGTACCAAGCACAGCTGCACATATACTTTGCTCCCCCAAGTCACTCATACATGGTGCCGCGGGGCATTCTTGCATTTCTGTAACACAACCCACCAACAATACACTCTCAACTGCAAGGCTGTTTACATTGTAAAAGAGTTTAAATCTTCCACTTAAAGGATTATCTTACCTGGTTCCCCTGCCCTATATTCTCATTTTGGCTCCATACATTTAGACTGGACTATCACCCCCCTGGAAATTTGAATCACCCATCACTCTCTTCAACTTTATTTTTTTCACTTGTTTTAATTTAAGCAATTTTTTATAGTTTTATCTTTGTTATATACCAAGTCTTGGAAAAAGTACATTTTAAAAGCCTTTTTTTATTTCATGTGATTCATAGTACTTTTGATAACTTGAAATATCCTACTTCAAGGAGTGGAGTCACTTCTCTCCATCACTCTCTCCCCCATAAAGAGTTACTCAAGTGCTCTGAAAGTCTTTACCTTACATCATAAAGTACCCCCTTCTGGGATGGGTGGGGCACCATAAGCACTGAGGCGGGGATACAGCATCATAACAGTCATAATACTGGCTAATTGTTGCCCTACTTTGTACATCTCTTTGTGGCTCTCACTCAGACTCTCCCTAATCTGTGTAAGGGATAAGTAGAAGTGCTTGAAAGACAGAGGAGGTCAAAGAAATGCCAGAAACCCCTTGTTGACAGAGTGCATGCAGTGCCACTAGTCATACCATTTGAACTTTTTTCATTTTTGATGCATTTTTACTGGATACTAGGTGAACGATCAACAACACTTGGTGTATGAAAGTGAAGTCTTTTTGTTTCAAAACATTTACTCTATAAAAATGACAGAGGCTCTTATGCCGTGAAGATGATTTTCTTCTGAAGGGAAAAGAGAGAAGCAAGTCAAAAAGGCTTACATTAGAGAAACAATTCAGTTGAAGGCTCCCACAAAATTGAGACTGGTTCAGTGGTTTACCTTTCAAAGAAACAGTTTAGATCAAAACAGATTAAAATGCTTGTTTATAGCCCTAAGCTCAATCCGATTGAAAATCCTTACACTTACAAACTTTTCACAGACTTCTTCAATTTAAAATTACGCCCCAAGAGCTATTTTGCAAAAAAAAAAACTGAATAATCTTTAGATGAGGCAAACAGATAGAAATACACCCTTGAAGAATAGCAAAAATAAAACAAAACTTTTGACTAGGGAAGCTTGAGTAAAAAGGAAAAGCTACATTTTGTTGATTGGTCATCTAAGAGAAGGTTTAAAAATAATTTTTGTATACATTTCGTTCATTCACTTTCTTGTATAGTTCTGGTGCATAAAAACTCTTTATTGATGTGCTCTGGCCTTGACCGGCAGGTGTGTGTTCTAAGCCATATTACTGACATACTCTCAGAGATTAGGCTTTTCTTGTTGTTAGAACAATTCCTCTCATTTACGAGCTACGTGCTTCTCTCTGTTGCCTTTTCACTTTCTCAGGGAACTGTTACTGTTATCTCCTCCTCTAGTCTCTTGTCTCATGGCTGAACAAAAGCCACATAAAGGTCTGGGGGATTGAGGCTGTGATGCAGTCCAGCACGCTCTTAATTATGGCTCTCAGGGTAGGAAATGCCAGGCTTATGGGGGTATCAACCGTTATACTGATCCTCAGTGATGTCTCTTTTTCACTGTAATCCACCTCCCCAGATAAACATTCATCAGGGATTGTGCTACTTTACACATCTATTTGTAGTAAGGGCTGGAGTGATACACTCAGATTTTCAAGGAGAGCTTGTAACTTGATCTCAAAATTCTAGAATAACATTCAAATACCTAAATCAACAATTATCAAAATCAGAGTACTTTTTGAGAGACTTGTTTATGTATTACCTTACTTTATGTGTAAAGGACCAAAAAGATAATTATATGAAGTCACAATATTGGCCACACACCTTTGAGACCTTCTTAATTAACTTAAAGTCACGCGTACCTCTTAAAGAATTCAGTAGACAGCTGACTACTTGAGCTCACAAGAATGTTCAGTTGTCAAGTGACAAGAACTTATATGAAGGTGCCGCTTCCAGTTTATGAGCTTTACTTGACCCCTGCATACCACATAGTATGAGAGTAAAGTAAGGTTATATATGTTTGTAAGTGCTTGGTTGGGGGGATAGACTGACTTCTTTTTAGGACACTCAAGGTGTTTATGAGATCTGTTTCTCCCTATCTTTGTTTGCACAAGTCTCTGTGTTATATTTGTGCATCTGTTGTATATCTTTGATAGTGCCTGTATAAAGAGAGTGTGTGTGTGTGTGGCATGCACGTCAGAAGACATCACAAAAAAGAGCTTGATCTCTCAAGGACTCGGAAATTTATTTCATGTAATTCTTCTTACCTACAAAGGCTTGGAACATTCCTGTACAGAGCTATCATGAGCCAGGATATATGGAGTGGAAATGTGATTTTCATCTGTTGGCATTTGGTAAATTCAGAACCTTGTGAGAGTGGTTACACCTTAAAAGCAATTCCAAATTTTGAAAATATATATAACCAAAGACCTAGTTGACTTTTATCATTATTTGTTTATGTTTAAAGAGGGATCAACAAGATGCCAATTGAAGGACAAACTAAACATGATTTTGTTTTTACAAATAAAAACAAAAAAAATTTTCAGTTCACTTGTATCTTGATACCACTATATAAAATCCAGTGCAACAAAGTACATTTCTTCTAAATTGCTATCTGTCATTTTGTTTTCCAAATCCATCAATGTGTGGCCAGGCTCAGCCACAAAACAGGACAGATCAAAAGTTACTGTGGCTTTAGGGAAGACATTCTATCCATCAGGATGTATGCAGGTCTATTGTCAGGTGAAGAGCAGTGAGACTTTCCATACCATATACTATGCATATTAGCACAAATCAAAAAACATCTTCCTTCTTTTTTCTACATAATAAAAGATGTCTACATATGCATATTATATATATATATTTTTTTCTTTTTGGTTATATCTGAACTTGAAACTTTGTTCATTATGGACAAAGTGCAATGAAAGCAAAATCCCTTGTTTGTGGGCACAGACATTTGTGGCATTTCAAAAGCAATATTCACCTTATCAAGGGATTTAAAGAACATCTGAAGCCACAGCAAAGGCCATAATTTGCAATATGTTCTACCCCATTGTCAACTGTTTTCCAGTGGGTGTGCGAAATAGTACTGACCCTACAAAACCTTTGGCACCAAAGTATGGCATGTCACAGACCAGCCTTAAACCCTAAAAAACACACATAAGTTGTGTCACACTATAATTGTCGGGACTTCCATTGACTTCTATTCATATTATATTTATATGGGCTTTCCTAGACCTTTACTCTAACCATAACACTAACCATTAAAACACATACGTAACCCTAAACCTAACCTAAACTCAGTTCACACCTCAGACCTAAATCTAACCCCCATTCCAAGAAGAGACCTTCTCCTCATGGTGACCAGTTGTTGGTCCCCTCTAGTATCTATAAATCCCCAAAATGTAGCATATTTCTGGGAAAACATCTTTACTGGGTAACAAATACATGGCCAAGCACATATACACATAGGATATCAACAGGCAGTGAATGAAGTAATCTGTGTGTTTTTGTTTAAAGAAACAAAAGTATTAGTTTGAAAGACCTATTTTAGTTAGCCAATATTGTTGTTTTTTTCAGGGAAATTCTAGGTTGTAGTGTATAAATTTTATGCATAGTACCAAAAATTTTATGTTCTTAAAAATAACACTTTATGGAACTGAACTGAAAGCTGCTTTTCTTAAAGCAACAATTCAGGACTCATTTACAGCTGAAACTGTACATCTTACTTTCATGCAATGACTCAACTTCCCTCTCCCTGCTGCTTCACCCGGCTTCCCAACCGTGCTTCACTTACAGAACACCAGGCCATTTCCACTCTCTTCCCCACTCAACAAATATGTTCTTTGGAGCCTTTCCCAGAATACTCTGGCATGCAACCATACCCACTCCCAATCTGGTGTCTTACTTGACACAGCTCCAGAGGACAGCAAGGGGGCACCGAAGGTGGTGGTGGTGGTGGGGGTGGGCGTGGGGGGGTACAACCTGAGCATTCACAGCAGATCAAGCTCTTAAAAGAGAATATGAGATCAGAGAGAAGAGAAAGAAAGATTTACTACTCTGCTATCACATCCTCTTGGTCAATATAAGAGCTTTGAATGTTTGTCCATGGTTTAGTTTCAGCTGCAAGAAGAGCCCAAAACTATCCACTTTTGGGTCTGTGTCATGGAAACTACGACCACTGCTGTAAAGTTATGAGCAAGTGATGAGAGGCTGGGCAAGAGAGGGATGAGAGACAGATGGGAGGAGGCAGTAGAAATGTAGGGTTAACATCGGGTGGGAGTAATGAGGTGAGGAAAAGCCATCCTGCTTCGGCATGTAATACATCTAGTTTAGATAATACTTCACTAATTTTTCTTTGGGGCTCCAAATAGTAGCCCTTAAAATGAAATCTATTTGTCAGAACACATTTGTCAAGTGTTTAATTTAAATTAGTAGTCAAACTGACACATTTCTTTAGTTCAAGGCCTCTGTTGTTGGAAAATTAAGGCAAACATTTGATGGTCTATGTATCAAACTGTCTTGGTTTATTATTAATTCCAAACATGGGAAAGGATAGGAACCTCTGTCTCTTTATGAAACATGATACTGTAGGGTTGTTATACTGTCCTAGCGTACACATCCAATAATATGCTCTTCGGTGTATGTGTGTACTTCCATCACCTTAGCATTAGTTCTCTTTTTTATGTTACTTTCTGATATTATATCACTTTAGAACCATTTCAAGATTGTCAGATTTTGGGTCTTTTGGTAAACCTTATGTATGCATGGTCGAAAAAGTGTTCTTTTTTATATGGATCCAATGAGAGCAGAACTTTGGGAATCAACATGTATTGTGTTTCCTGCTTTGGAGCTGTACCTGTATGACAAGTTCAAATCTTTTGAAGAATATCTCTAGAGATCTCTGTAAATGTCAGTAAAACATGCTAAAACACAGAACCATGCAACTCCAGAAATTACTGCTGGTATGGTATTTTTGGTATGAATTTGGGCAATGTTCATTGTCCAAGCATGCTATGTGCAATGCCATCTGAGGGGATAATATGCATGTGTTCTGACTGGGTTATTTTCTCCTAGTTTATTTTTTTGTTTTTTTGCCCACATCCCCTGTGTCAAATGTGTTTTCTTTAGCAGTAGTTTTATTTTGCCATGAGTACGGCAAAGAGACCTTTTTTTACTGAGTGCATTACTTGTTTTATTCATTGAAAAATATTTATGTTAATTCAAGGTCTTTGGAAAGCACATTGAAAAACTTTTTTTGCTCTTAAACAACTCCAAATTTTACGCTGTGGGGATAGGATGCCTAAAATTTTGTGAGGTGCAAGAATTTATGAATGGTTTACTCTAAGATAAATTTATTTAATCTTCTAGAAAAATTATTCAGATATTCTCGATGGACCATTCAGATGACATCTGTAAACACTACTATCAGTATATTTTTCTTTTTCTTTCTTACCCATAATCAGTTGCTTCATGGTATTTGAAACTAATACTTGCTTCCCAATACTGTATATAATATAATCGTATTAACCTCTTTTTTTATGTGTTCCCTGCATATTCCTACCATCATTCAACTTAATTACACAGAAAATAATTAATGGACTTATTTGTTTCCATTTTCTTTCTCTGCTCATACAACTTGGGTTTTAAATGCAATAATTGTTCTATTTTTACCTCTATAACAAGATTATACCAACAAATCGTGGACATGCTTAGTACCTCTTTTATCCAACTACACACTTATTAGTAATTATTGTTTATTCTGTTTTTGTAGTATGTTGCCAATAATATTCCTTTTATAATTTCACTCAATCAAACATTGTTCAAAATAGAGCACTCACAGATTCAAAGTACCACTTGAATCAAAAGTAGCATTGAAAAGACAGAATACTTCTTAGAATGGACTTTTTGTCATAAGGAACTATATGTTAGGACATCCGCTGCAATAATAACTTTTACATGAGTAATAGTATAATAGTATAGTAATAATAGTATTGCTGTTTCAGACAGATTTATCGGTCCACTATAATACAAAACTAACAGACAGAAAATGTGTAGGGATCTTGGAATGTGTGCTATGGCACGATGCTCTTATTTTGAGTGTCAGTGTGAATGCTTTCCTTTATTCTGTGTGTTTACCTGTTTGTGTAAGCCTTGATGCATAATAATCATCCTTTATCTGATTTGATTGTTGCTACAATGGGTTTATTTGAGTGCCTCTAAAGAATTACCAGACTTTTCTCTTCATCTCTACTTTAGACTTCTTTTCATGATCTCTTTCAAATTTTCAGTGAAGTTATTTGCTTTTACTTGGCCATTGATTAAAGCTACATTAAAGCAGAGTGACTTTGATGCAGAGGGAGAAGAACCTTTGGCAAGGAGCCTCGATGAGACAGCCAGCCTGCCATCCAGCCAGGTTTTCATTAGATGAATGCCATGTGGGACTCAAGCCAGATAAGATGGGCGCCAACGTACCGGAGCCAACCAATATAGTTATACCAAGGTGCTCTTTATTTTACTTCCTCTACGTCACTGTCTGCCTTTGTGGAAGTCAGTGTCTGTACCGACACCCCCATCCCATATAACATCAGAGGGCAAGGGTAAACTGAACAGCAATGATGCCCTTTGCAAATCAACACGCTCAGAGAAATGATTTCCATACAGATTTCTGGGTCCAGCTCTGCTTAGGAATAGGTCGGGTGAAATAGGTAGCTTAGTAATAAATGTCAGTGAAATATCTAGAAGGCAACGAGACAGGAGAGGAGGGGGCAAAAAGTACAACACATGATGTTCCAACAGTTTTCAGTGACGTGTTTGGGGTTCTTTTTTTTTTTTTTTGGAGCTTTTTTTACAGCACTAGTGGCTCGTTTTTCTGACAGTAGGCTGACAGGAAAGGGGGAGAGACATGCGGGAAAAGACCACAAGCCGGACTCGAACCTGGGTCGCCCGCGTCAAGGACTAAGGCCTCCATACATGGGTCATGCGCGCTAACCACTGCGCCACCTGCACGCCAGGGTTCTTTTTTTTTTACATAAAAGAAATTTTATTAGGAAGGGGAAACAGCTAAATATTAATGGTGTACAATATTCTTTATTTTATTTTTTTTCTTCTTGTTTTTGTTTGTTTTCTTCAATTTGAAGCCCCAAATACTCTCTGCTTTGTAAATTATCTTGACATTGGACCTGATAACCTCTTAAACTGTCCTGCATTTTGTCCATTACACTAACAGTTTTTTCAAAACATTTTTGTTTGTATTTGTTGTGCTACACCAATAAAAAAGTAACAAATATATAATGAATGAAAAGAAGAGGGATTTTTCTAATATTTAAAAATCTTACAAATTAGGTTTGCATTTTTATTTAGGCCACCCTCAAGAGTCATGAGGTGTCGAGCTACTTGTGGCCCATTTAGGGACTAAATCTGCCCATCTATATAAAAATGTTTCAGCTATACTTAGTTGCAAGGACAACTCAGACAGTTGCTGGCAGAAGAAAAATGGATCCACTTAACAGCATGCTGCCACCACAAAATCTGACTAAAAATGGCTTTTTCAGGCTGTTAATCAGCTTTCATCTGTTGTTACAGAAATCCTTTGGTTAGTCAGCATTTAATGTGCAGTTTTCTTATATGACCAGAACTCCTTTCACGTCTTTATGGAGTCCTCTCCATAACCTGTGGTACACATAATGTATGCCACAGGTTATGCAGAGGTTATGCAAACCTTTTTTATGATTTAATTTTAACTGCATTCTTTGTGCCACTCTTGCATAATGCTGCTAGATTTGTTTGCTTTATAAGTAGTTTTTTTATGCCAATAGGGTCTCATACTTGAATGGAGGATCACTGCAGCTCCTCTATGGTGATAATGAACATCTCTTCTATAATAGAATAGATGTATAACAATATTTGTATTGCTATGGCATATCGTAGTAGGCAAGTCCATATGATGTTTTAACTTTAAGATATGTTTTATTTACTAAGTGTGCCTTAAACAGCTAAATAACTTTATCCATGAACTTTTAGGTGTGTTTGCTGATGAATATCAAACAACATTTAAGCTTTCACTAAACATCTGTTTCTGTACTGAAATTAAATCACAAAGAGGTTATATCTATCTATTTGCAAGATTTCTAAAGGCAGTTAGGTACACTAGATTGTATGTGGCGGTATCAGGGTAAAGAGACAGAAATGCAAACAAGATTGTTCAGATTACTATTTTCAAAATTGAACAATTTCCCTCTGTAAAATAAAAATTGCCTGTTTGTTTTTATTTTTAGCTGTTTTGTTTTGCGCTTTTTGATGCAAAAATCCCTGATGAGCATAGTTTTGCTTGAAGGTCAGTCAACAGGTTTCTGTAAAGGTGCAGCTGTTTCTCCAAGGACACTCTTTTACTGATGGTTACCATTTTGCCCCTAGACCGTGTAGGGTGCCCTGGATTCCCACTGGTAATAATAGCTGCAGAGCGATGTGTTGAAGTGTACAGCTGCGGCATGACTTCTATCCTCTGCCTGATGACAAACAGACATCTAAAACGACATCCTAGAACTATGCAACAGGCACATTCAACTTTTCCAATTATTATTGTACAATAAACTAAAGAGTTGCATTTTATTTGAAATGTGCATCACATCCTCCACTTGAAAAATCACAAGGATCTCATTATTAGAAACACAGAACAAACCAAAAAAATTCATAAAATAAAAGAACTGGGGTACTTCTTTTTGGGCCAGGCTTAGCACACTTTAAGCTTTGGAGGTCAGGTTTAGCACACTTTAGGGTTTTGTCAAACACCTACATGTTGACTTGTTGAAGTGTTTTGGACTGATACATGTCTCTGCTGGGACTTCTTGTTAAGCTTGTAAAATATGTGACCCATAACAACCAGATGACTCACACAGAGCTTTCTTTTTGGTTGTTTTTTTTTGTGTGTGTGTGTTGACCTTTGGTTTTTTTAGCATACTTTGAGTATGCACTGTCACTTGCACAAACAGCACTCTAGTTCATCAGTCAGTCTTTCTTTAAATCTACAAGTGCTAGAAACAGTTTGTTTGATTTTTTGTGGTATTAAGCCAATTTGAGAATACAATTAGATCACACATTCTCTCCCTAATTGTCTAAACTTGTGAGAGGAAGTCTGTGTATAATGCAACAAAAAGCTAGTATATATCTGTGCTAAGCTGATTAGTTTGAACTGTGGCCAGGTTCATTTGCATACATTTCTTATCTCATAAGATCTTTATCAGTCTTTGTCACTGTGCAAGGGCTTGACCGAGATGTCTCTGTACCTCGCTGTGTAAGCACACACATATGCATTACCTCTGGCAAACAGCAATGCTAATGAATACAGAATGCTAGAAACAGTCTTTTCCTTTTGTCCCTTGCATTACACTTCTGTCAATGGAATAAACTGTATTTTCCCTTTGCACTTGCAGGGCATGATCTTTAAATGAATTACATGTAGAGAAACGTGCAAATTAGATAGTGGGCGCAAAGCAGATGTAAAAACCAGGCACAAATCAAATTGTGTGTCTAAAATAAGTTACAGAGCAGACAGAAACTTTTTAGCCTTTCTGATTAAAAAAAGAAAAATCATATGCTGATACCTTGACATTTAAACACATAAACAGATGCATTGACTTACCAACCTAAAGCAATTTATTAATGCCCACACAAATTGTGGGAGCAGTTTGCATCTACTTTTGGCACTTCTGAAAGACCAGTGCAAAAAATACAAAAATGTATTTTTATTGTGCTCACAAAGGCACAATTGGTACAATGGCGGATGATGGGGAGACATTTTGTTTGTGAACATATTCAGTTTTAAGAAATAACACTCGAAAACTATCATTTGGGAAAAAAACCATCAGTAAAGGACAGATTAATGCAGCAGCAAATAAGCTTTATGCAACTAAATCTAAATGAAAAACACAGACTGAACTTAAATATTGTGGCATCTCCAATAACAGCAACAAGAAAATAAAAGTAATTGAACATCAACCTAGAAAAAACATTGTGGAACCTGTGAAGTGTCATTAGACAATGAGAAACCAAAAGAACATTCTCTATTAAAGCCCCAGCATTCCCCACATTGTTCCTCTATGGCTCAGTACAAAGCAAAGGTATTTTTTAAATAAATAATTGTGGGTTAGTCAAGCAGTTATTGTCAGGAGAAGGCAGAAGTAAAGTACAGCTGTTTAGAGCTTAATCCCACTTCTGTAAAATCTGATTTTCCACTATTTTGTTAAGTCTGGCATACAGTAGTTGGCCTAAGTTAGTGGGTTAAGTTTATTCAGAAATTTACCTGAACTCTTTCTTGTCTTGTACCTGACTTTTTACTGATTGGCTTGCATATTCCCAGGTAATTGACATGGGCTTTCGGTGGCATTCAGACAGATTTATTTTCTTCTTGCAGAATCATTCAGTTTAGCCACATGCCTTTGGTACCTGCACCCACACCACTGCAAGCTGTTACAACCCCTCCCTAAAACCACTAAGGGTATAATCTCGCACTGGGTGCAACACAAAAATTAGTAATCTGAACAGTTGGTGTCGATAGCAAAAAAGTTTAGTTCCCCGTTCAGGTAAAACCTCAATCACAAAATGCAGAAAACAAAGGGAAGCTTTAAGCTTCAGTGTCTTCAAGGCCAAAACAATAAACAATACATCCTCTTTTAACTATAAAATAAAACTACTTTGTATATAGATGAACTGAAAAAGCAC
>JAUZNJ010058000.1:0-11511 GCA_034780135.1 Jordanella pulchra
TAGATAGATAGATAGATAGATAGATAGATAGATAGATAGATAGATAGATATGAATGAAATGCCAAATTGATATATAAAAGTTTGTAGTAAATGATAGTTTTTTTTCTTTTCCAGAGATAACCTGATATATCTAGAATTGTGGAATAAACGCTGTTTATGTTTCAGAATATTCTTTATATCCATTTCGCAGTGCCAGAAAAATGTATATTTAAATAGGTAGAAGCAAATAAGAAGTTTGGTTCTTTGTTTTTCTAATTTTTGAGAAATCGTTCAAATCCTGCAGCGACTGTTTGCAAAAGTTGCTCAAGGAATCCCGGTACTCCATGTATTTAAACGAAAGATGCTGCTTTCCATCAATCCTGAACACTCAACCATTTTCAACCCTAACTCTCATTAGCTGTGTTTTGATGTTCTTTAAAAGTCCCCCTCCTCCCACACTCACAAACATGTGAAACCTGAAGGTATGCACTGGTTTAGAAACAATTTTCCTCTCTTATTAAGACGAGATGGCGTGTTTATGATTGCCCCCCTCTGGTGTGTCTCTCTTAGCTTTGATCCATCGTCTCTGCGTCAGCCTCAAATGTTAAGATATTCAAATCTTGTTACATTTATTTTTGTTTCCTTTATAGTGGATGGGCACATCTGACAGACTGACTATTAGGTGTTATTATTTCCCTTTTTTTTATAAATACAGACACCACTTCATACAGAAAGTATGAACCTGGTTTTGATTGAGGAGGTTACAGCTGTTGTCATGCAGCTTTGGAGGCGGGCGAGAATAAAGATAAACAGAAACTGAATAAAGAGCTCTTTTAATATAAATCAGCTTGAAAACAATCCATTCTTTATCGGGTCATCACTTGTCTGTAAAGCTCAGAATCATATTCTCTATCTGTCCAACAACTGTAAGGCGAGATGAGCTTCTCATTAAGGCTAATTCATTAGTAGCTTCTATCTGTTACATCTAACTCAGGCAGATTAGATGGAGAATTAGTTTCAAATTTTGCTACAGATTTTTTATTGGCTCTAGTTCTGGAATTTGACTAGACCGATTTAACGCTTGCATATGTTGTGATGTAAATCTGTTTCTGCAAGTGTGGACGTCTTACCAGCTGGAAGGGGAACCTCTGAGCCTAAGATCTTTGGTATCCCGTCATGCATGTTTTCTGTTGTTGTTAGTGTTGCCTTTTAGTCTTCAGCTCCTGCTAAAGTAAAAAATCCCCACACCATGATGCTGCCTCCACTGTGTTTCATAATGGGGGTGATTTGTTCAGGATCATGTTTAGTGTTGGTTGTTTTTGTTGTTTTTTTAGCTGTTTTGTAAAGTTATGCAAAAGAAAAAGTGCTTGTTTAATTTTGATCTCACTGGACCAAATCACCCTATGTTTCCATTTCAAAATGTGTCTCCCACCCAGACACCCACATTCCTGAAACTTTGAGCCTTCAAGTTGCATCTCTGATCAATGTCTTGGTATGAGTGTAATTGTAATGTATTAGTATTTTTTCCATTTTCAGTTGAAATTTAGCAGAACTGGTTGTAAAGAACATGTAAATAAAGTTTCAATGAATGACCACAAGCAGAAAAGGTCTATTGCTTTAAATCCAAAGCATACCGCCTCCAATGTTCAGATCACAAGTTTGACTCATTCTATGCAGCTTTTTTTGCAAATAAAGAACAGTGCAACACAAAAAACTTGTCATCTCTCGCTTTAATCCCTTATCGTATTTGTCAAATAAGGCACTTTGAGGCATAAAGAAGATGCTTACCGTCTCTAGATCTCAGAAGATCTGAGCGGGCTTCATTAAAAAGCTGCAGAGCGCAATGACAGCAGAGACGCCGACAGTAAACAGCCAAAAATAAACCTAAGTGCCGATAAAGACAACGCTGTCAGTCTGTCCCAGAGAGCAAAGAGGCTCATTTAAATCATGTTAGAGCAAGTAAATAGAATTTAGGCTTTTTTTTGGCCCACAATGCAGTTGTGTTCTGTTGGGGACAACAGGCAGCAGCGGTATCTAATTTAGAGCAAGATGTGAAGTAAGCACTCAGGCTTGTTCCACTTGTCATCCTCAATTTGTTCTAACCTTTACAGTCATCACAGCTCTTGCAACAGATGGAGCACTCACATATGGACCCTGTATGACCAGAAATACATTTCATTGCAACATTTCCTTATTTAAAAAACACAAACTTCTATGTATTTTGTTTGGATTTTATGTGACAGACCAACAGCCATTTTAGTTTCTTCCCATCTTTAAAACGAGTGCAAATATGTGTCCCTTAAGAAGGGCCGCTGGCTTAGCTGCGGTGACAGATCTCGCAGCAGTCCAGGCAGAACTCCAGAAACTCAGTGGGTTCGCAACAAGACTCGAACAGCACCGAGTGGCAGTGGGCGGGACAGCAGAACTCCTCACCGGGGGTGTCCTGGATGGCTGAGCAGCAGCGGGAGCAGGCGTGGCAGCAGGAGGAGCAGAGGCCCTGAAGACAACAGGAGCAGGCCTCCAGCAGACCCAGGAGCACCACAGAGAACCGGCACCAGAGGCACGCCAGCAGCAGCTGAAAGCAGGAGTCTTTGGGCGTCAGAGGGAGAAGAAAATGACTAATTCTGCAGCACAGAAGTCGGAGGTCACACATCAGTTTGTCTTGTTTCCAGAAAGCCTTTTATGTGTCACAAAAACAGGGATTAGTAAATCTATTAACCCAAATTAAACACCTGCGTTGTTTATTTGTGGTGTCAACCGAAAACTTTAAAGAGAAAATCTTGTGCTGCAGTGATCAAATGTGGTTGTGTTTATTTAATCACAGCTTCTTTGTTCAGTCCTCGAGGGAAAATCAAAAAAGGCCACAGAGGCTTGCTGGGATGAAAAAAACAATCAGGATGATTGTTTATCAGGCTGTCACATGATAATTGCTCCGCTGCCCAAATTAGGCGAAGATGAAATTGCATACATTAACCTCATCGGTGCGCTGCGGTGCTTATAGTGGGATCGTACCCGCTGTATTTATTTATTCATCTGTAGAAGGACCAGAGGGGAGCGGGCTGATGCAAATCCAGCTGTTTTATCCTGTTTACTAAGGAAACCGTTGAAAAGGAGGAGGCAGAATTCCCTGTGGAGCTGGGCCCAACATTTTCCTGCTTATTTCACTAATTTATACACACCCCACATATAACATATGCTAATGCAGACGCGTAATGATAAAGGGGGCATTGTGGGTAGCTCCTGAAAGGATTTGATGTATATCTATGGAGGAAATAACAAGAACCCCTTGGTAAACAAGCAGTAACAGGAGGGAAGCATCTGGAAAACTTTTCCATTCATTATTTGTAAGGTTTGACATATACCAGAAACATGTTTGAAACAGTAACATACTTTCATTTATTTTTTCTTTTTCTGCTGAAAACAAACAAACATAACATTAATCAGCCATTTTAATGTTTGATTAAGCCTAATTTTTAATTAGCTTAAAAAGTATTTGTTTTTTATCATCTTTTCTCTGCCTTGCTACCATTTAGAATATGCAAGTGTTGTATAAGGATTCGAGTGATTAGACAAACAGGAAGTGGACTGGGTGAGGAAACTACATTTTAATCCAAATTAAAAATCTAAGATGTGTATTAACTCTTCATTTTTATGACCCTTACTTTGTAAGAAATAGCCTTTGCTGGATTTACCGAGGTAGGTCTTTGTGACATGTCTCTGAAAAGTTTTTACAAACCTAAAGCCTTGAAGATCTTTTCTGTGTACAGCTGCAATAATTTTGCTAGTTTCGTCTGCTTTTGCTTTTCCTTGAAATTCACCTGGCCAACAAAAGAATCTTAAACTGCAGGCGAAACGTTCCTACATCATGGAGTCTGCTGGTCTTTCAGGAAGACTGCGGAGAAGCACAGCTGTAGATCAGAGAAGCCCGCTGGGGAAAGAGCTCCAGTGGGAAGAGGATACAGCTGGTTGAGGGTAGCTATAGAAGATAACTGCAGAGTAACAGAGGAGCACAGCGGCAGACCGGGAAGACAGAACATTAAAAATGGAGTAGGGTCTATGGCTACCTGGGAGTAGGACAGTGGTACATCAGAGAAGTCAGCCAGGGAAGCTGAGCTAGGAGAGGCTCTCGGCTGGCTGGAGCTAAAATCTGGAGCCTAACTGTGGGAGATTAAAGGAGTATTGCAGAGGATGAGTGAAGCTTGCCCAGGTAGACAGCAGCTGAGCTGGGGAGAGATGGCGAGACCGTCTGCACTGGAGGTAGGAGGAAGAAACAGTCCTTCTAGGGCTAAATTAAAACGGCTTTTTTTAAAGCTACCATAAATCCTCTTAAGAGACTTCATCGTTTAGCATTTCTCTGCTGCGCTACTTCATTCTAGCTCACAGCCACATGTAGTCCCTGCAAACAAAAGTAAAGATTTTTCAACTTCTGTGAATTTCGCTCCATTTAATTTGCTCAGCTTCACTCCAGTTCTGCCCTCTACATAGAGATAACATGGGAATCCTTTGCTACAGCCGTGAAATTTGCATTCAGTGTGAACATACCTTAAGTCTAAACACAATTTCTCAGTTGGTCTAGGTGAGGACTTAGGCTGGGTCACCCTAACAAATAAAAAAGTTTTGAGCCGAGCCATTTTACTGTATCTCCAAATGTTTGGGTTGTTCTGTTGGACCCCAGTCGTTAATATGTCTGAGCTGCTACAATTTTTATTTCTGAATGACCCTATAGGTAACCTCCTATCCTCTCCAGCAGGCATATCCAAAGTCTGCCCTTGAGGGCCACTGTCCTAAAGGTTTTTGATGTTTCTCTGCTTCATTACATTTTATTATGACTGCCATTCAGCGGATAGTCTGTTATGTAGCTAACAATGGAAATCCTATGAATGGTTGAGCTTTTGTCTAATCTAAGAAAAATTATCCCCTTCCTCATCTTCAGGCCTCTCTCCTAAATCAATGTTTCAAATCCTGTTTTCAGGGGCCCAAAGTTCTTTATGTCCAAGATCTGTTTGTGCTTCAGCTTACTTGATTCACACCATTATATTTGTTGTGCCACAAACCATGATAATAATTTTGGACACTGAGGACGAATCTCTAGGTTTCATCTTAAGCAGAAGGTGCTTATTGCCTCAGTGTTGCCCTAGATTTGCTTTGTAACACCCCCCCCCATGTCATTTTTCTGTCTCTCTTCCAAGAAGATCGAATTTTTATTGGCTGCTAATACCTATCCTGTTATCTGGCTCTCCCTCCTGAGCTGTGCCTCTGTGCAGCTCCTCCAAGGGTACCAAGGGACTCTTATAGGATCTTTGGTTAATTAATTCCTTGTCTGGTTGGGTTTTTTTCACTGAGTGTTGCTTGGTGAGAAATTCAAAGTTTGGGGTTTGTTTTACAACCAAACCCTTCTCTAAATTTCCCCTAAACGTTATTTATTCATTTAATATCGATTGACTCTGGATGCAGTTTTATTTAGGGATAAAACAGCAAAGCTAGTTGAATATTAACAGGGCGCCATTTAAAGTTTTATTCATGAAAAATATTGAGGAGTTAGTGTTAGCTGGTTTTGTTTCTTGAATCCAAAGAACATCATATTTGGTGCTTCATTAAATTGTGTAAAGCAGATGAACTTATATTTAAATACTATAATCTTTTTTTCATCTTTACTTTATGTAAAAATAGAACTCTGCCAGACACAGCTCACCTGTCGCCTCACAATGAAGCTGCTGTTTAATATTTCATCTTTTTTAGCCAAAAATAAATAAAAGGAGAACATCAAAAAGGATAAGTTGAAATATTTTACTAATTGAATAAATGTTTTAAGCAGTTTTTATCTCATTTAGGATTGTTTAATGCTTTGACCTAAGCTGTAGGATTACAGCTAAAATAAAAGATAATTATATGACAGTGATGTTTAAACATGGAGGCTGTCTAAATCTACTCCAACAGACTTCCTTAAAGTCTTGTTCAGTCAGAATTTGAACGTTTTGAACGTTTATTCTTTGGTAGTTTTGGTTACTTTTCCTGAACATCTACTGAAACAGAGCATATATTGTGGAGGTTACCTGCAGGTGTAGGAGCAGGTTGGTTGGACCTGGCCCTGCTTCTCCTGTCGCTGCCCTTATGGCTGCTGTGCGCCGACGCCTCTGAGCCCTGCGGTCGGCTCTGTGACGCTGAGGTAGGTGTGAGTCTCTTTTCAGGGACTGGGAGGTTACATCGAGGACAAATTGGCCTCTGAAGGTCAAGCTGAGGCTTCTCAAACACGTCTGATACCTGGGAGGTCTCTGTTAGGGGAGCTGGGACAGGAGGAGTCTGGACTGAGGCACACAAATAGGAACATCATGTTAAGCAACAAGAGCATTTAAGAAGTTGGTTGTTGATTAATTTGACTCACACACACTGAAAAAAAATGAAATACAAGTCTGTCTTTTTTTCATAAAGTAAGTGTTGTTTGGAAGAAGACAATTTACATTTAAGATAAAGACACTACTTTGTCTTATTTCAAGAGCATAATATCTAATTATCTTATTTTAAGAGTTAAAATACACTTTCCATTGCCTGGTCATCTCATTTACTCAAATTAAGGGTAAAAGCACCTATTTAAGAGTTTTTTTCTTACTCATCTTTTGATGGTTTTTGCATTGTAGGTCCACATAAGTTGAATCAAATCACATTTTGATAAATAAGGTTACTTAGATATTTCCTTATATATCCTTTGTAACGTCCCTATAAAATGGGAAATCCTGCTTTTATAATTAAAAACTACTAGTCTGAGTGATGGTGTAACATATGCTGCCCTTCGATCTAGTAACTACTGAGATCACCTGGGTTGGATAAAGGTATAGCAAGTGTGTTGCAAGACATGAAGGCATTTTAAAAGTGTCTCTCATATTACAACAGCATCATAAAAACGTAAAATACAGCAGAGAAAGTGGTGAAGTTTGAGGGAGGGTGTCACCTAAACCAACAAGGGTGGGAAAAGAGGTCATTAATCGGACACACAACCAGGAGGCTGATGGTAACTCTGGAGGAGCTGCAGAGATCCACAGCTCAAAAGGAAACGGCTGGGGGAAGGAGACTAATTAGTCAGCCACCTGACAAATGTGGACTTTATGGATAAACAACAAGAATAGTTAATATTAAAAGAAAGATAATAAATCTGCATTTTCACACAACCCACCGGGGACTCAGGATCAAGACAGAAAGACAAAAAAATATTTTTTATACAGAATATTATCTATGGTGTGAAAAAATCACCTCATGTCATCTCCAGCCTAAAACGTGATGTTAGCTGCATCATGCAGTGGGATGCGAGTCTTCAGAAAGGAAAGGAAGAGTTGATGAGTCGATGTATGGAGCTAAACTAAAAGAAAAAAACTGGATGAAAACTTGTTAGATGCTGCAAAAGACCAAGATTTACTCCTCTTCAGTTGATCTCCAGCCTCAGTCAGGCAGTTCCAGTCGGCAGTCAGCTCCTGGAGGACCCTTCAAGTACTGTCTGCCTGTTCTGCCCTCCGCCTCAGCCTGCTCCTCTCTCAGACATGAATGTCTTTCAAGTTGAACCAGGCTCCTACCCGGAAGAATCGTTCATCAGTTAGGTTAACCTCCCTGACAAGATACTCCCAGGATCTGTTACTTAGACTCTCCAAATAAGACTGTTTTCCCTTTAACTTCTGCGCTCGGAATTCCGAGCTTAATGAACGCATCACCCTACCAACTGTTCCGCTTAGTGCGCTGAGAAACTTTTATTATCACATTCACAAGAAGACAGAGACTTAAACCGAAGAACTGTTCAAAAACTCCTGTTTATTTTCAATACATCATTTAACTGACTTTGTCTCCTGTGGTGTTCTGCATGTGGACTAAGTTTCTAGAACCCAAACATGACATCAACACCCAGAGCTACAATTGAGTGGGATGCTCTCTAACTTAGCTGGAAAGATTACAGAATAAAATCACCTGTCAGGTTTGTATTTGTAAAAGTAAAGGTTATAAACTGTACAAAGGTTTCTTTTTAATATATATGTATATTTATAACTGTCCGGTTAAATCAAATAATTATAAAACACATTGATATTGATGGTTGCGACATGTCAAAATGTAGGATAAATAGTTTTCAGGAGGTTTTCAGGAAACAGTTTCTAGTGCTTAAAGGTTTATATGGCGATATGTAACCTCGTGTTACTGGAGAGATTTTGTGGAATCTGTTGTTCAGCTCAATAAATCAAAATTTTAGCTTTTCTAACTTCACCAAGAAACCGACAAGCCTGTAATTTGAGGAAGATATTCATCATAAGCTGTCCAGTTAAATTCAGCATTTACATCAAAAACAGTTTAAAACATGACAAGTTTTAAGTTAGTTTTAAAAGTTAGAAGCAATAAACATTGAATCAGCCTTATTTTAAAAAAGCTTTCTCTGGAGTTACATATATATTTTTAGCAAATGTACAATTTTAACAAATGATTCCAATAACTAATTTATGACATTTCTTCCTATAGAACAAACAGTGAGAAAACGTTGCTTTGTTTTCAGGAGGCCTCCATGGTTTCCATGTGCTCCATGAGGTCAGCAGGGATGGCATTTCCTCTGCTAATGGGGTCACTCACTCAAAGGATTTCCTTGCCTGATCTTTAAGACGAAGCTACTCCACAGAAAGTGGTTGGATCATTTTTACACTCATGTTTGAGTTGAGGCTTAACAAAAGAGGGAGACGTGAAAAATGGTTGTAACAAACAGCCTCCCAATCAGCCTGGTCGAACCTGCTTTCAAAATGTCCTCCGATTTATTTGCAGAGAGTCAATGAATCCCAGTTTAGTATTTTACAGATTTGCCCAAGAAGAAGTAAATCAATAAAAGAAAAAGAAACGCAGTATGCGTTTTCCTGCTTTGCTTTCATTCACAGTCACAAATCAACACCACTAGTATTTGGTTGTTCAAAAGACGGAGGATAATTTATGGAATCAAGGCATTAAATATTTGAAGACTCCATGTTTGGACAGAGCTGCCCTGAAAACTTTTCGTTTGAATAACCAATTAATGACGGGTGCAGCAAATAAACCAGTTTTGAGTCAGAGTCTTACGATGGAGAAAGCACACTGTGTTGTTGTGTGCATCATATCAGCAATTAAAAAAACTGGCTTTACAAAAGTGAATATTAATTTTGTGAACAAACACATTAAAAACAACCAGACAATAAATCTGACATTAGACAAAACAAAACAGTTCTTTTTAATAATCACTGAATCCTTTATTACTGTAAAGAATCTCTTCTAATAACATAATTGAGCAGTAACATTTAGGAGATTTTCTTATCTAAATGAAATCAATGAGCTTTTGTCCAGCAGGCAGCGGGGCCGTTAGCTTGATGAAGCATCACTGGTGTTCAGTGGGTCAGAAATTCAGAAACCCGACCCACTCTAGAGCAAACGGATCGTGGTAACATAAACACTCTTCAACGTGGATACATCTACTGAAATAACGTTAGCTTCCAGAAAGCAGCATTAGCATTTAATCATTTAAAATGTAATTGATAAATTAGTGACAGACTTTAATATTTCATAATGTCCGTTTATTTAATAGACATCGTTTTATTTTTATGTTTTGATCAGGGACACATTCGTCTGTGGAAGTATTTAATAAATCTTAGAATAGCTCACACAAAATTTGGATAAACTTAAACTTACATGTTAAGGATGAAAAGAAAAAATCTGAGAAGAAATGTTAAAAAAATCAAATGGAAAATAAAGATAAACATGAATACAGAAAACTGATTATAAGGCTGCAGAAATTATGAATAAAAAGAGATAAAGAAAACAGAAATCAATGAAATAGATAGAATTCTGTTCAATACTCTCTGGGTCTCTCTTTGACATTTCTGGGATTAATTTGGACTCTGAGTATTTCATAACTACACCTGTCTGTAGTGAATAAAAAAATGACTGTTTAGAATACCAACATCCTAAAGAAGGAAAACAATGAAACCTTCAGCTTTGGATTATTTTATGAATTCTGTGACACAGAATCTTAATAAAAGAACGTTTCCATTAGATGCAGCAGCTTGCATGGATCGCACTCAAATCCAGATTTTAACTGTGATATGAAGATGTTTGGTTGAAAACCTTTTTCAGTTTTGTTTTCCTGATTTAACTAACATCAAGTAAGATAAAAAAAATAAATATGTTTAATGCTTTCGGATTACAACAAAACTTAAATAACTAAAACTCTGCAGTCATTTTATTTAAGAATGTAGTTTTTTTCCTCTGAACAGACCCGCCTTTGTATCTACAAGGATTGAGAATGTAACCTTTTCCAAGTGAAACCATCACTACTTGCCTTCAGTCGCATTGCTCTGTTTTCCCCCCACTTCCACAGACACAGTTTCTCCTTGCAGCATGTTGGATTCTCATGACTGGTTTCTCACACTTTGAAGCAGGAGCCTCTTGCCTTTTGTCTAAAGGGTCAGGAAGCTCCCCAGCAACACCCACCATGCTGACATGAGTCACCGCTCCGGGGCCTGAGCAAGCTGCTATGGTTTCTTATTGTTCAGTGCCTTAACAACAATCTCCTTCCCTACAAACCTTTGAGCAGCCTTCTTTTGCAAACCCTGATTGCAGCATAGCTCAAAAAGACGAGGGTGTTTTCTCATGTCTGCTTTCAGTCACCTAACACGATGGAAGCACATGCCGCACAAGTGTGGGAACTATGCACGCAACACCAGCACAAATCTTATCAATTAGCCCACATCAGGCTTAATTGAAATATTTTTAGATTTGTTTTGTTTTTTTAAAAGAGGTGTTATCAAAATATAATCTATAAATTAGAACTAATCCAGGGAGTAAATGACATAATCTCACTCAATAGATTATATAACGACAACAAATGCAAACATATATGAGTTATTATAACATTTAGTTTCTCTTTCAGATAAATGAAATATTATTTTAATTGAATTTTGAATTCAATATATACAATCTAATAGGTTTGCATTTCATGTTGTTGATTCATTTTTTTTCCACACTGACTTGATGAGCTTTCCCACATCTTCTTCTACTACAAGACTCAGTGTATTTAATTTAAACTCTCTTAAGAAAGAGCAACAAATAGTAACCCATCATTGTGAAGAAAAGGAAATTGTTTATCAATATCAACATTATTTAACAAGGGGAAATCAGAAAAGTATTGCATACTTTTTTATTCCTTTGCATCCTTTTCCAGATGATCTTCCAGGTCTGGCTTTCCTGTCGCTGCTGCAGGAAACAACTCTGCCACAGAGTGATGCTGCGATGGAGGATACAGTGCGTTTAGCACAGTTAGCTTTGCTTTTGGAAAACTAAAGTAAGACTTTTTGTAAGGATTTCAAAAAAAAATTTCTTGCCATTTTTCTACAAAAAACAGATTTAGTTTTATTTCTTACACTGGTGAACTTTATTGCAGCAGAGAGATGGTGTGTGCAGGGATAGAAAGGGAAGACATGCAACAAAGGGTCTCAGGGCTTTTGAAATAAGGCCCAAGACCGTTGTGAAGAGGACTGGCTTCCACGCTCT
>JAUZNJ010058000.1:15742-28534 GCA_034780135.1 Jordanella pulchra
GAAATCTGAGGAACATCAAAGAGTATGGACACTGCATTTCTTTTCTAACTGATCCTTAAATCAAACACTTGAATGGATGTGCTGGGAAACTGCAAACTGGCAGGTCCTCCCAGCTGATCATGTGAAACTTTATTTACTGTTTTATCATCATCGAACTGGCAGCACCGAGCCAGGTAACGGGTCATTCCAGGTCAAATAAAAGCTCCTCATTGCTTCCATGAATGTGTTGCTGCAGATTGACAGGTTTGAGAATCGGAAGCTGACCCTCTTTGTCATTTAATTTCAGCTCCCCATCTTCCAAGTAAGGCTGCCTGAATGAAACAAGAAAAAAACATGTTAGATTTTTGTTCATTGGATGGGTTCACATGATAGTTATAACCCACTGTTATGGCAACTCACTGCTGGACTTGAGAAGAGGGGTTTTGTTTTCTGACACTTTTACCACCTGCTGCTTTGTTCTCCTCTCTAGGGTTTTTGTTCACACTCTCTTTCTTGAGTCGGGCTAGCGATGCCTCTGCCAGTGAGGCCTGAAAGTATTTTTTAAAAGTAAACAGCAAGGTTTAAAAAACTGTCCTCATGGAGAAGCTACTAAAAAAACTTTGGTGAAACATTAAGATCTTACCTGAAAGCTGGAGTGCAGACCGGCAGCCAAAGGAAGACTGGAGCAGACCTTTTTCATCAGTGATGGACTCCTACCATGAAGAGAGAACAGTAGGTAGATGCTGGGTGGGATTTTGAATGACACCTACCTCTTAACTAAGACAGAATGAGACAATCAATTAGGTATTTGTTGGGTCATTTCAAAGGAATTCTGAATTAAGCAGAGATTGTTAAAGCTACAGTGTTTGCTTTTCAGTGACATCTAACAGTCAGACAGCAGCAACACCAACTGCTCCCCTCACTGCTCCTCCCCCTCCAACAATACGGAGGCCATCATGGTGCAGAATGGCTCCCTCAACATCCGCATCACCTTTCTTGTCAAGTGATGATGAGGTTTGGTAACAGAGATAACTGATAAATTGTATTAGTCTGTGCAGGATATAGATTTTATATAGGCCTAACTTGCTGCAGTCACATTTGAGCCTAATCTCTACTGTCAATCATTTGTTAGCGCCGCCCTGCCGTAGCGCAAAGACGTCTGCCTCCGCAAATGATAAACCTGCTCCTATGTAATTATTAATAACAATTTCTAAGGCAACGCAGAAATAAAGATTGACACTCAGTTCGTAGACGACAATAAATAACATTTATGTATAATATATTACATTTCTCTCAGTAAATCTCTGTAATTATCACACACTGTAGCTTTAATTCAAATAAAGCACATGTAGAGTAAAACTACAACTGATGGCAACAAAATGCTTCAGATATGATTTTTTATATGTGCTAAATAGAATTCGTCGTATCTATTGACTTTTCATAATCAATTTGTGTACATGGTGTTTGTGTCTGTTTTTCCTTTCATAGACTGTACATGAAGTGCGTGGCTTATTGCCCTTTTAAATGATTAGCAACGTTTCCTGAAAGCTAAAACTTGAGATATTGAGGAATAAAAAGAAAGGTTTGTCCTTTTGAGCTTTCAACAAATGTTTGCCACCTCAGAGTAAAGATAAGTGTTAGTTTATCTTTACAATAATTACCAAGGCAGCTGCTTGAATAATGCTAGCAGGGCGAGTCCTGATAATAAAAAATCTATTTACAGACAAATCACAATTAAAAAGCATTTGGATTGTTGAATCACTCTTGAATGATTTTAGATGTTATGTTTATGTTGCAAGTCTCCATTTCAAGCTGATATTCCTTTGTTTTATTGTGTGGGAATAATAATCGATAAGAATTTTTATTAAAGTTGCAGTTGACTTATTACACAATAATAGATCTTCCAATAACTTCCCATATAAAGTGCCAAAATAGAATCTCAAGCTAACAATTCAATACTTTATTATTTCACACTCCTTTTTTATTCAACTTCAGCGTTTAGAAATGATGTAACAGTGAAATTTCCAAATGTTTGATGTGATGAGTAGATAGGAGATGGTGTACCCTGTGATCCTCTGAGACCTCCTCCTCTGATATTCCTCCTCATCCACCGTCCACACTGCACCTTTCACGTTCTCCACGCGCACAAAACACTTGTGCAGGCTCAGGTTGTGCCGGACAGCGTTCTAAATCAGATCGATAGAGAAAGTACTGCTAAATAAATCTGAGACAAACATGTGGCAAAGTCTGTCATCTGTGGCGGCGTTTACCTTCCAGGTGGCGGCATTACGCCGGAAATACGCAAACGTCTTGGTGAACCAGTTGTATATTTCATTGAGTGTGAGCTGCATATCTGAGGCTTCTATTATAGCCTGCACATGGAGAAGACAACAAAAAAATAATGTAAAGTACGGCATGAAATGAAAGTGTTTCAGAAAATTCTAAATGCATCTCAAGTGGAAACATCATTGTTTCACATTGAACTTGAAGACACTGTTTTACCAAGGTTTTCATTTCACTTTTTTCATGTTGTGTAATTGAAAAGGGGAAACGATATGAAATTTTTAAAGATATTAAACTAAAAGTCTTCCTTTGTATCAAGTCTCCGCTGCAGGAGAGGCGGATCTTTTGGATCATCTTCCTTCAAGCTTTGACCAAAGACAGACAAACATTATAACATTGACATCTTTGCAAAATGACTCAAAATGAGTCTGATTAAAAAAATAAAACCTGTGAACACTGATTTTGAACACTGATTCTCCACTGAATGTAAGACTTTGACTAGGCCATTTCAAAGGATAGACTTGCTTTGATCTAAAGCATTTATATGTAGATCTGGCTGTAAGTCTTTGGTTTTCTTCATGCTTGAAGGTTCATCTCTGCACTTTTGCAGTTTCTAAAAGCTTTTTCCAAATTGTCACTGTAAGGACAAAAGTGTTAGTGTTTTGTTTTGTTCCTTTTTGTCTCTGCCGTGGTTTCTGGCATTTTACAAACTGGAATTTAAGCAACTGGCTGTAGCTTTTTTGACTCTAAAGGACAGATGTGTAGAGCACCCATACGACAGCCATTCGTCCACTGGAGCCATGGATGTCTGCAGCTCCTCCAAAGTCATTTTGGCTACCTTTGCTTGCCATGTCTCGGTAGGACTGCACTCTCACCACAATCTTTTCATTTTTGAATAACAGATTGAGCAGAGCTCTGTGAGATTTTTGTTCACTACTGATCCCTAAAAAATAAGTATGAGGCTTTCAAGGTCCTGATTTATACTGAGAGAAAATTACACATGGGTAGCACTGGATGCTTCTGTTAGCAGTTAGATTTTATTTACATGCATCATAAAAAAAGGTTTTTTAATACAAATGTGCATCAGGATTTCTTTTTTACTTTTATTCTTAAAGCAAAATCAAAACCATAAGTCATATTCATCTATTTCAAAATATGCACAACTTTGTGTCGGTCTGTAAATCTCAATAACATTTTGTGTTTTGGCTGTAGTGCATTATACAGTATTATATTATATGGTTTATTATTTGTATTGATATATTTATGGAGAGGTCTAACTGAACACACTAAAGTTAAAAAGTAAAAGACGTGCAAAAGCAAGGTCCAGTAATGTAGTTCAAATCTTTCAAAAATACAAAAGGAAGTGGCCCTGAGCCTCGATTCATACCTGTCGGATCAGGGCTGCATAGGTAAAGGGGGGTCTGATGTCAGCGTTCCTGTATAGCTCAAACTCATTTTCTGCTGGGAGATAAAACAGGGTGCGGAAAAAAGCAAACAAAGGGGTAATATCAGCTACATTTATTATGCATTGATCAAAATCCACTTCCACACTTTACCTGAAGACAGAGAAAACAAAGGGTGATGGTGATGATGTCTCATGGCCTTTGTGGAGTATCTGAAAATGGGCTCCTCTTCCTCACAGCCTGGGGGTGGAGAGTTGGCAGCGCTCAGAGGTTTGGAGGTATGCTGGCTGGAGTTCTGGTGTCTCAGAGAGGTGAGCGCTGCTGGACGGACCTGAAAGCAAATCACATCATTTAACAAAGAAAACGCTGCTACTAAATTGACAGACAGAGAAACAAAACGAAAGTGAGACATTTTTAACCAGGCGTGAAGAGCGATTGGACTCGCCTCCTCTGAGCAGTTCTCACTAATATCACAATAAGAATGAGGCCAATTATTGTTAATTACAGGGTGAAATTGTTTGGAGACTGTTGCAATTAAGGTTCAATGTTTGCAAGATTAACAAAAGATTAGTTTCTGCATGATCAGAGCATGTCTGCTGTCTGGGAACAGGGCTGCACCCGTCTGGTGGCAACAGCTGGGCCCAACACTCAAAAACAGACGACTAGAAAAACAGGAGAGGAGACAGAAAAATGTGCTCAAGATAAAATGCTTCAAAATCTACTTGTCTGATTTTCAACTCTTCTTAGACAAGTTTTTTTGTTTGTTTCTGTAAAATACTGATTTGCATTTTACAGCCCACTCAACTGTAGATCTTCTGCTCAATTATAATCTACTACTATCAAAATCTGAAGAAGATGAAGTTTCAGCTCTGCATGCAATAAATACACAACTTAGTTATAATTTTCCGGAGACATTTCCAATGATTTCAGCTCACTGGCACTAACATCTGTTCACTCCCTTTACCTGAGGGCTGAGAAGGCCTGCAGCTGCATCAGATTTTGGCGACTGGGTGTGCAGGCAGGGCAGATGTAGGTGAGCCATCATCGCATGCAGACGCTCCCGTTCTTTGCAGAGCTGTTCAAGAAGAAGAAACAATGCTGTGTTAAAAAACAAACAAAGACTGAAAGTGGATAATTAGCATGGAGATGTTTCCACTGAACAGACTTTCTAAATCAAACTAATTTTCCACTGCAGCCAACATCTGCAGGGAGTCAATGTTTGCCGACCACTGCAGAAGATAAGAGCACACCTAATGAGCCACATCGCTCCTTATTTGCATTTTTAAATTAGTAACTATGAATCTGGAAAAGACGACTCATAAGCAGAACAAGTTATTACTTTAAAACTTAAGATACTTAGATATGAAAAAAAATAAATAAAGGTGATATTTAACAAAAGTGGAGAAACACGATGTTTGTTGTGGATTTTATATATATAATTATTATACATATATTTTTTTAATGGGCACATATGGCAGGTCTGCTGCTTACTTGTAGCTCGAGCTGCTGGACCACTTGCATCTGGACTCGGCACTGGGCGGTACTCCTGTCGTCCAAAGTGTGTTCACTGCTCATATGCCTAGAAACAAAAATAGCAAAGCATTGAAGGACATTTCTCACTTACTCTGAGAAAAATTATGATGTTCAGAACTTTCTTCTTTACAGACGGCAAAAATAACCCAGAACGCAAAAAGTTGAATACATTTAAAGCTGATGTACAAACATAATGTATGTAAAGGATAATTAGATACGTTGCATTTTTTATGTATAAGAAAAGAAGCTTTTCCTTAACTTGCATGTAAAAAAAGTGGAAACAATTGTGAAAAGGGAATATCTTTGCTCTTAAAAATAAGATAATTATGATGCTCTTGAAATAAATTCATTTTTTTTCTTATTTTAAATGTTAACCTTATTATTCCTCTGGTAAATTATCTGTTCAAATCAAAGGAAAAGACATTTATTTTAAGATTAAAGTGCATCATTATGTTTCAGTTGGCCTGTTGGCCCCTGTCTAGAACTGCTCATGGTTAATCCTAATACAATTTTTAACAGTTTATCTGTACTGGATTTAATGGGATCATTGATTCATTTTCTTTTCGTTGTAATGAATTTGGATTTTGCATTCCACTGATTATCTTTGCTTATCTAATATCTTTGGCATTTTTATAAAATATCTGTATAATATGTTTAGGAGCACAATCACTCAATGCAGCAGATTTTTACAGAAAATCTGAACTTTGCAACAAAACTATAAGGTCCCTGACACACTTGGTTTGGAGTCACTGGGGTAAAACTCACATGATAAACTGGCTGACATTTTCACAAACGGACTCACAACCAGGCCAGTTACAAACTCCGTGACCGAAGAGGACGTTTGTCGGAGCCTGATCCCCGTTTGCACCGCAACTGGATGAGCAGGAGAAATAGAACAGAGAGGGAAAAAAACCCTGACACATCATTAAAGTCAAAGCTGCCAGAGAACAAAACAACAGAAGCCATAAATGAAGACTTTCTTCTTTTTTTTTTAAGTGGCATGAAGTGACAGACAGAGGTGATGGGTTGGACCGAAAAATAAATGGAAAACTATTTACTTTTGATTCAGGACATGTTCTCCAGTCATGTAAACTTTTTCTTAGTGATCCACCTCAGGTTGTGGAATAAAAAGCAGACAAACAACAGAAAATAAACCATCCCACAGGGAATTGAGGCCTCAAAAGCAAACATCTCCCAGCTGCACACTCAGAGAGAGAGATTGTCTGCTGATGACATCTCTTTGATGTTCACAAAAAGGCAGAATCATTTCAGCAGAACAAAGTGTTTACAGTAAAGACTGAAGGATTTTACCAATCTGCTCTGGGAGGAGAATCAGACAGTTGCCCGCTGGTCAGTTCGACTGGTGCTGATAGTTTCTGATTCCCCTTCATCGCGGTCCCGTTGTCAGAAAGAGCCGATCTGAGATCTTCCCATAACTGCTGCATCTCTGCAGGGTTTAAATAGCCTGCAGCATGAAAAAAATATTTCTTGATTATTAGAAAATAAAGGATAATATGAAAAAAGCTTCAACTACCCTGAGAGGAAAAAACAGTGAAAATGTGCTTAATAAGGAGAGGAGGAACCTGAAGAGAGATTGGGAGAAGAGGAAGGAGGTTTCTGCTCCTGGAGGAGATGCTGGAACATGAGCTGCTGTGCAGGAAGCTGCAGGAGCAAAATATTGCAGGTCAGGTTGGAAAGTTTGCTGCTCCTCCTTCAGAAGGAGGTCAGAGCATCTCCGACTTCTGGATATTTAGTATTAGAGACAAAAATCGCCAAAGTTCAATTACAAGATAAACATTTGTGATCATTTAATTTAAATCAGTAATGAACATATTTCTACTTAAATGTTTCAACAATATTTTAAATAGATGATTAAAAATGACATTTGGAACGTCTGATTGGTTAATGTCGGTAGCTGTATTATCTCTGCTGATTTTGATGGGTTGGATCTAATTAGTTGCTGCAAACATGACATGTGGCAAAATCTAAATGTTGAAAAATAACATGTTTTTAACTTAAGTTAAATTTCATGACATAATTTCTAAAGAGTTTATCTTCTCCTGCTATCCTCTCAGTCTCCTCTTTCTACTCGTCCTGAATAATAGGAACTTTATCATTAAAGCAACTTTTAATGGTTGAACAAGGAAAAATGGGCAGTTTTACTTTTTAAGCAGATCAATCCAATGTTTTTCTTTCTAACGTTTCTGTTAATTAAACACATTAGCCTTTAACCCAAAAACATAAGATAACATAATCGTGTTTAGAAATTTGAAGCATTGGTACAATATTTGAAGATGAATAAAAAAAGTATCAAATATTTGATTCATGTACTTTCTTAATTATATAACTTAAAGCAGCAGATTTAATTAGCAAATCTTCATAAAAATAAGAAAAGCAGTTGTAGAGCCAGAGACATTTGGGTCAGCCTCAGCCTGTTTCTATATTCAAAAATTCATTAAATTCATCATTTAATGCAATGATGATGAAAATAAGGTTCAATATTAAACACTTACCTATACAGACAGCATTTCTTTTAAATATAACAGCAAAAATTATAAGTGTATATTATAATCGTAGAAAACATGTAGAAAGAACAAATTTAAAGAGTTTTAAGCAAAGCCTAATTTCATCTCATTGTCTTTTCCAATATCTGTTATACTTTTTGTTCACCTGTTGGTTTCCTAAGCCCAATAAATTACTAGAGATGATCTGCAAACATACAATAATGAATCCAAAGTTATTTACACCCCTGGCAGGTTTAAACAGATGTATTAGTATTACTGCCTTTAAATGCATAATGTATTAGAGATGATGAAGCCGTTACCTCTTTAACTTTCTTGCTGGACGGCTGTTGAAGTCGCTGCTGCTGCTTGTAAAATTCCTTCAGTTTTTGCTAAAAAGTGGAAACAATTTATTTATTGCCATTGTTGTTCAGACAGAGAAACTTCCCGTCCTTTAAAAACATGCTGACATTATTAGGTCGGCGCTGACATGTGCATAAACTAGTTTATTAACGCTTCAGTGGAACAGGTCTAGACCTGAAGAAATCCTGCAGTTCTGGGAGCCGGATATTCTTTGACTGAGGGGATTAAAGAGATGCCTTTAAATAATCCTAGTAAAAAGTCAAATCCTGCTGTTTTACAGTTCAATTTAAAATATAACAACTGAAATAATGACAAGATGATTTATTAACTGATGGTTTTGTTCCGAATGCTCAAAAATGCTAAAAAAACCAACATGCTAACAATCTATATCCATGTTTTATCTCATGTTTACTTTTACAGGTTGTGGTTTTAAAGGATAGGCCTCCTATATAATTGTCCTATTTTAAGTTATACATATCAGCAGAAGTTTATGAACTGTTCTCTTGTTATAGCTGTAATATTATTAAAAAAATTTAATTAAAAATGAACATATATATATTTTAGCTAAATAAACATGCAAATAAGCCAAGAGATAAACAAATAGGAATAAAGTATGCAAATCATTTCCTTTTCATATTTTTATGTATTATCAACATTTTTACATCCAATTATTATTATCCTTATTAATTATCCTTATTATTAGGATTATTTATAAGCCTAAATGTTAAATTGAGGTAAATGTTCTAAATAAAGACATCAAGCCCAACTAAGGTTTTGTTTTTAAAGGCAGCGTGCAGAAAAACAGAGTACAAATAATAAGTAGTGTTATGAACACAGATCAAATCATTTTGAATTTTAAAAGTTTTGTTTTTACTTAAATATTGAATTAGTACCTTTGAACAAGCAACCTTGAAACCATGTATAAAAGCATCTGACCAGATAAAAGAGCGCTACTAATATAACCTTCTTGAACAGTGTGGTGGTCGATGCAGGTGAGTTTTTGTTTGATCATTAAATGAATCATTAACTAATCTAGTAATTATTGAAAGTATTGAAAGTAACCTGCCAAAAGAACTAATCAAGACAAAATTGTACATTTGTTATTTAGAATAAAAGTCTTTACATATAAACACACACACAGCAGGATTTGACTTTTTACTAGGATTATTTATATATATATATATTTTAAAACGTACAATCAAGGGGATATTTTCATCCTAAATCTTTGTTTGTCCTAAATTGTTAATTTACTAAAATTATTTCTTTTTAGACTAATCCATAATTCGAATAAACAAAGTAGCAACGAGATCAATCGATTTCTGAAATAATCAATTGCTGCAACCTTATTGTGTGAACAACTCTTAGTGTTGCTCTGATATAATTGCCTTTATTTGCATAGAAAACAGAGTAAACAGAAAAGCTTCACAAAGATCTAAAAAGCTAACATATCTCAGCTCCTTCTTTTATTCCCCAATTTTAAAATGGAATAATTAAACTTAACTCAGATACAATCAGCTTTCTAGCAATCTAAGTTACACATTTTCTCACAGAGTGAGTGTTTCTATGAGCTTTAAAGCAGCGTGATTCAGTCCTGTTAGCTGTGCAGACGTACCTGCTGGAGCAGGAGGACCTGCTGCTTGTGGTGGATCAGAGCCTGCAGCTGGTTGGGAGACAGAAGCTGCTGCAGCTGCTGAGGAGCCATCATGGCCAGAAAGACCTTGAAGAAAACAAGAAAAATCACAATCTGCAGCGAGACGTCAGGAGTATTAGATGTTTAACTGTAATGGCCATCAAGCAGGGAAACTTAGCAATTACACAACCTGGTTGTAAACGTCTTAGTGAACTTTGTGATCCTGGACAGTGTTGTTGACCCTGAATGAGATGCGAGACGGGCCAAACCTAATTAGCGCCACAATTTCATGCTGGTTGTGGCCCCTAATAGGAGTGTATGGTTGTTAACACAGGCAAACACCCTCAGAATAATAACTGATCTGTAAACTTGACTCAGTGACAAATACCTGACGGATGATTTCCATGTGCTGTTAGGATACGGCTGTATTAAAACAACAGTAACAACTCCGAAAATGAAATAAGAAAGAACCCGAGTATAAAAAAAGATCATGTTTGCCACCACGTGTCGCCTGTATATTTATTTTGCAGCCATGTGAGATAAAGTTGATTTTTTTAACACTGTTTATCAGATTCAACCAGATTAGAAAGATCAATAACAGTGAAAATTTTAATTTACTGACATTTTAATGAGGATCATTACTATATCTGGCAGTTATTGGTACCATTTATTTTAAGTTTGTTCACAAATTATCAAATTAATCAGATTAGATAAGTTACACTCAGTGTCATTTTATTAAAAGGAAAAGTTGTTTTGATCAGAATCTAACCAATTATTCATACATGTTTTTTTTTTACTTTCACAGTTGGAACTAAATAATGTGGTTCAATCAGGTTTGTTTGTGTAGCAGCAATTTACAACAAATTATCTAAAATATACACACGATAAACCCAAAACACATATAAGTAACTGACTACGTTTAAGTTAATAAATTCACACGTTATGGCTCTTTGTTGTTGTAATGCTTGAATTAGAAAAAAAAGAACAAAAAAAACACAAGTATTTTATTTTCTTTCTCTCTTAAAGTCGCCCTGTAAACGTGACAAATACAAACTGTCATATATGGGCTGAGTCTGGCAGCTGCAATAACAGAAACACATTGAACTTCTACAGATCTATCCTTTTCTACATAAGATGATCATAATTATTTCCATGTTATCAGTTGTTACCTTTCCATGTTAAATGGATGATATTCATCTCAAAATTTTAAATTGTACATTTAATTTTTTGTTCTCTTTAAATCTAGTCTAAGTTTTTTTGTCTACTTGTTTTTGCCATTGTCACACCACATAATCACCAATGTGGGACAATAAATTAATTTCTTTTATCTTATCTTAACCCAAACATTTAAAAAGAACAGTTTTAAAAAGAGATTTAAAAAAATAAATATGATTTATCAACCTGATAATAGGAAGGACTACAGGATGCACGGCTGACCATTTGGTTTGGGTTGTTTGACTGATCTGACAGATTCAGCACAACAGAAATGATGTGACTAAGTACTAAAAAACTGTTTCAGCTCAAACTTGATTTTACCTTAAAGTTGTGTGATATTTTGGCCTTTGTATAATTAATGTTGCTGGTTTGATCTTCTTGTATAATTAAAGTTCAAACAAGAGATCTGTCCTGTTCTCCATCTGATCTGTCAACAGAGATCCAGACGGCTGTTTGAATGTCCTCTCATAGGATGTTCAGTAAAGAAATATCAGATCTCCTCCCAGCTGTTTGCTTACTGCCTTTTATATCCTTTTAAGAGTAGAATTTGAATGAAACAGGAAAACAGAGTGAGTGAAGATCAGATCAGGGTAAGGAGACCTGTTTGTTGAGGAGGCTCTGGCAGGTTTGTGCCCTCACTCCGCTGCAGGTGTCCCCATTAGTGACTTTCTCTCCTGCTCCACCCTCTGTGTGGCTGAGGAGGCTGCTGGCTGGAGTTTGACGGGCTGCTGAGGGACTGAGAGGAGACTCGGGCATTTCAGCACAGGTCCTAAAAAAAGACACACACCCCCTTCAGCAGTAAATAAGCTGTAAGATTCAGACTCTCAGTCCCAGTGGAATCACTTCTTTGTTCCAAAACCAAAGTAAGATGTTTATTTAAGGATCCTGCAGTGTCATTTTAAAAGTGCTCAAAAAATTGCCTCTGGCAAATTAAGTGGACTAGATGCAATTAAAATTCCAGAAACAGAGAATCCATCTGCAAATATCATTTACATGAAATACAAATATTGTCCTGTTTAATAGATTTGAAAATATTTGACTTTTTATTGACAGCTAAGTGTGTATATGATGTTTAATAAGTGGCATGATTCACACAGTTACTTTTCTACATGGTTTAGGGGATGCATTCACATCCTTTAGACATGAAGATGACTGCAAACCTTACTGATAATTAATTTACTTACTGAAGCATGCACAAGAGCTGGAGAAAACAGCTTTTTATATTTAATACTAAGTCACTTTTTTAATATTCAATGCCAGATCCCAACACAAAACTAGACTTCTGAATTCCTTTACTTGTGTGAGTATTAAATAAAAGCGACATACCTTTATCATCCAAGTTCAGAGCAGCCAGACAGAGACAGTGTCTCCAAATGAAGCAGGTGTGGACTGAACGAAGGAGATATCTGATGGAGATGTGAGTCTACCTGAGGGGGAGGAGTCGCTGCATCACTCACTGAATATGACAGCATTGATAGCAGCTGATTATTTGGGTGTAAAAAGCTGGGAATAAAGCTGCAGGTAAGAAAAATGTAACTTTTTTTCATGCAGGGCAGTTTTACCAGTCTGTATCCATAACTCATCAGTCAGCATTTTATTCTAACCTATATAAAGGGGGAGCATTAAAAACAAAGCTGCTTAATATATTTTTTTTCTTTGTTCCTTGATTTGCATTTATGAACGTGTTTTAAAAAAATAAATTCCCCTACTTTGAATATATTTAGACCTTTCAGCTTGTTTACAAGAACTAATAGCAGCGTTTCCATTCATTCAGCTGCACCTAAAGAACAAACAAAACAAAGAGGCTCCATTGGCTTCCTGTTAAATCTAGAATAGAATTTAAAATCCTCCTTCTCACTTATAAAGCCCTAAATAACCAAGCTCC
>JAUZNJ010058010.1:0-28532 GCA_034780135.1 Jordanella pulchra
ATCCATCCATCCATCCATCATCCATCCATCATCCATCCATCATCCATCCATCCATCATCCATCCATCCATCCATCCTTCCATCATCCATCATCCATCCATCCATCCTTCCATCATCCATCCATCCATCATCCATCCATCCCTCTTTCTCCTCTGCAATGAAATGCAAACGGATATCAAAAAGATCTGCAGCCAGAGATCTGCTAAAATGATTATTTGATTTCTGAGTCTGCTGTGGAGGCCTTGGGCTGACGGAGAGTTCAGAGTAAACTGCCATGATGAAAGTGGACATGTCATGTAAATACGATGATAGGGAGGCGGGCCGTCACAGCTCTGCTCGGCTTCATGCTGCAGACTGTGGATTGGAATCACGTTAGTTTCATTCTGTGAATAATCCTGACTTCTGCTGGATTTCCACAAATCAGACATCCGATAGGCTCCAGTGCTGCTCTGTAGGATTCCTGGTTCACTGGGCGTAGCTCCACTTCTGCCCGGAGGGCGACATTCACTGAAATGCTGCTTTTAATAGGGAAAGTTTCAGAAAAGGTTGAATTATATTCCTGGAGTTGCTCAGGACCCAAGCAGCATTTTCTCTGATTATTTTTGACCTTTAAAAACATACTGATCATGTAATAATAACAGAAAAGCACTCAGAGAGCGCAGACCTCTGCCCAGCAGCTCATTTTACCCTGTATTGTAATTTCCACCTTTAGCTAAAACTCATACATGATCATTACCAAATGTTAATGAATTGTTTCTTGGCATGAGCTGCACTTTTAGTAACAATTTCCTTAAAATCCATTCATGAGTCTCTAAACAATGTCCTGTGTGCCTGCAGCCTCTGGTGTTTGTTCTGCTCTCACCTTCTTCAGTCACTCTGCCGCCTTGTTTGATCAGCAGATCCAGACTTCAATTGAGGCACGACTCACCTTTCTTGTTTTTATTTTAATACCTTTTGACTTTTTCGAGTCTGATGCTAAAGCTGTCAACAGTCACTGCTGCCACCCTCTGGTTTAGGGGAGAACTGCTTGTTCCACCAAATAATGTTGGTGAATCCTTTAAAACATTCCTTCGTCTGGATTATGATCCGGAGATCGACAATTTTTATTGGATTGTTCTTGAGAGACACCTTTGTTAAAAGTTTTGTTAAAATCCGTTTAACACTCGGATGTAAAGTCAAAGGTCATCAGTGTGTATTTCGGTGACTTTTGTCTTATTTGCACCGAGCTTGATGAATCCTGATATGACCATTGATATGAAGGACACATTTTAGTAAGAATTATACTTTAAACCTGAACCAGGGAAAACATGAACATGTTAAACAAACGTTCAAGAATAAATGCTTGTGGGACACCATATTTGATCCATAGCTGCTTAGATGAATTGTCTGAAACTCATCATATTTCAGTTTAATAAGCTTTCCTGGATCTGCTGGGCCTTCCTGTTATCATTTACAGGCTTGTCTTTCCCTACATGACAACAGCATTTGAGCAGAAAAAACAAACAGCAAATCTGGCTAAAGATGGAATGAATCATGAGCGAGAACGGCAGAGAGAGCAAGGACAATAATGAATAGAGTGAAGCCGGGATGAACCCCGAGAGACGGCCGAGCCCAGCGGGCTTCTCCTCCTCCCTGCCCCATTCAGCCTCCTCTGTTATTCTTCAGGGTCAGTGGCTGTCGCTGAAAGAAAAATACTGGCATGCGGGCCAGTCAGGCATGAGCGCCACTGACCTACAATTTATCTGTCATCATTACCTAATGCTGCAAACACAGGATGGGGGGGTGCATGGAAACACGGCTAACAGCACTGAAACTGTCCCGACAGGCAGATACATACAGTACATACATGCGGTCTCATCATCACACCGCAGAAACAGAGCAGGACGCTGCAACGATGATCATCAAAGGTTTAAAGCTTTAGCTGCAGGAATGGGTGAACAAATGGAGGGATTGATCAAAACGGAGTCTGAACTATTTATTACAAAGGAATAAACACAAGGTGTGCATCCAGCCATCTGTCCGTCCAACTTAGAGAAGCTGACCCTCATCCAGAGTTCATGACACTCAGGTTTAACTGTTAAAGGCAAAACACATAGATGAGAACCTTTGGTTCAATCAGTGAAAGAAAAGATGAAATATTAGCGAGATCTCATGGTTTTCCTTCCGCCCAGATACCGAGTGTTCTGGTTTTCGATGAGCCAACGAAGAAGAAGTCGACGAAAGTTTTCCCCAAATCTCCAGATGCTTTAGGATCTTTGGAGCCCTGCAAGGCCCGGCATCCGATACGACCTTGTTACCAGTTGTGTCTGTTATCATCTCAGATCAACCCATCTGTTTGTTTTAAATCTCTGTGAATTTAACTCGATGACGATGAAAGGAAGGAGACACGAAGTAGATACGTCGGGAAGGAACCTTCTGAACGTCTGTCTTTGTTTCCAGGTGGAGAACGGATGTCTCCTCAGCTCTGCCAACGGAGGGTACATCAGGACGTGTCTAATTCCTGGAAGAAACGGAGTGGAGGCGTGCGACATCGCCGTGTCTTGTCCCGACGGAGTCTCCAACCTACAAGACCCCCAGAAATCTGGGTTCTTCCTCTGATTGGACACAGAGCAGAGGTGGGACGGACAGACCTGCTTTATTTGTTTTCCTTTTTTCTTTTTTAATGAATAATCAGCTGATCCTCTTTGAAAAACTTTCTCTGGTGTTTTATTTCAACCTAAAACTGCTACGGTGAGCAGAAAGGTCCAGCAGACGACACCTCTTCCTGAAACTGTTACCTGGAACAGAACCGCTGAGACGCTCCCAGGTTCTCTGTTCTCATCGCTGCTGCTTCTGTTCCACCTTTAAGATTAAATGCCCTCTTATGCAAACAGATGTTGGTTTAATATCGCGGCGGCTGGGGATAATCTGCGAGGCTTAGACTCATTTAAATCTACTGAACAAGAAGCTTTAGTCGAGAGTTTAATGTCGTCACATGGAGCAAACAGGGACAGGAGATCAGATGGAGCATCTTTATCATTTATTAGAAGATATTGGAGGAAATTTTAAAACACTTTGCAGTATGTTTATCTAAATGGTTTATTCCGAGTGATATTAAGTTCACTGCCAGTAGGTTCGTCTTGGACCAGATCTTGGATATTTACAGAGAGAGGAAAAGTCCAAAAGCATTTCTTATGTTTCCTGACCAGAGATGGTGGCAGCAGCTACATGTTGATGCCTTGTTCATGAAACAAGCTCTTTAATCCTCAGCAGTTTTCATTTCAAGAGTTTTAAATCTATAAAAAATATCTGATAAACGGGTTTGATTCAGTCGCGATAAAAAGTTTTTACAGACGTTTTAATTGTAGTTGGATTTCATGAAGGTTTGCAGATGTTGATTTACGGTGCGCTGTTTTTTAAAGGGAGGCCTTGACTTATTTTCAGCTGTTCTGTTGTAGATCAGCTGCTTTTGGCTCCATTGTTTTGCTGATGACCCAGATTGGACCCAGTTTGGACTCTTAGGTTCCCGTTCAACTGTAGGATACATTAGTGAAGGTGCTCAGGTCCTGATCATCACTCCTCCACCTCCATGCTTGGTTGCTACCAGGTGTTTGTGTTGTTCTGGTAGCCAGTGGTTCATTCTCCTCCCTGTCAGATGACCATTTTGTTAAAGTCCTGTGGTTCTTCGGATAACTTAGCCTACTTCGTGCTGCTATGTTGTTCTTAGAGATTGGAGATGTCCTCCTCCTGTCCTTCTAATCGTCATAAACCTTTAGCTTTAACCTGCTAACTGAGGCCTGTAGAGTCTAAACTAAACTTTTATGAACTCTGACCTGAAGAACTGGTGAATGTCTGAAATATTTTCCAGTTATAAGTAAAGTTTCTCCAGAATGTTGTAAAGCACCAGGTGTTTCTACATTAAGCTCATTGCTGACGTCGCCTCAAAGCAGAAAACTCTCATAAGACCTTTTTCTATAGAGGGGGTCACTATTAGGATGAAAACTTTTGCTTCAAATCGTTGCAGCTACTTTCTTCTCTGGATCTCGTGGAAGCAGCAGGTGTTTTCTCTCCTTTCAGGTTGGTAGGATCTTTGTATGTTGAATAAAAACCACAGCTGAAGGTTCATGTCAGAAAAAGATCCTTTAACAGAAAACTCTAGAATTAAAACAGGCTGTAGTTCTTCTTACCGTGACTGGCTGTTAAAGGTGTTTATGTGTTTGATTCTGGTGCTACTTTATTAGCAGTTCTAGCTGGAGACTCAAACCAAACAACGATCCAAGCCAACGACATCTTCTCTGCTTCCTATTAGTCAGGAGTCTCTGTTGGTTAATCTTCTGTATCCAGGTTACTGTAAAGGAATCAAACACTTTATATGCAACAAAGAGGCTGTTCACACCTGGTGATCTCCTCACTTCTGGCTCGGTTCTTCTTACCATCAGATCTCGATGCATCCCACCTTCAAACACCTTCACTGCTGCCTGGGTGCACCTATGAGCCTTTCAATAGGACACTCTTCTTCTTTGCTGAAAAGTCTGCTCCTTGGAAATATTTGTACTTTTTACTCCAACTATAGCAAAACAGTCATAAGAGCAGATCTTCAGTATGAAGGTGTTTTAATGAGGGAGGAAGAGTTGATATCATGTCTGCAAAATCAATAAGAAGCTAAGAAAACAAGTAAGAACTGATTTAAACGGGTTGGTTTAAATGACACAAACTCTCGGACTGTATATTGAGTCTAAATGATCCTGGAGTCATTTCTATGCATCCTCATTAATTTCCTCTCTGTGATAACTCCCACAGCATGATGCTGCCAAGACCATGGTTCACAGCTTGCTATTAAACCTGTAAGCTCCTTTAATCGAATTTTTGCATTTGAACAATTGAGTCCAGCTCACCAGCTGATGTTCTCAGAGTCTATAATTGTACGGGAAAGACGTTGACCTGAACTGATCCAGTTTCCCTTTAATGGCTGAGAGCAGCAGGTGTGAACAGCCGAACACTCAGAGTTGCGTCTCTAGAGGAGCTGCAGCCATGTTTCCTTTATCCCACTGTGACGGATCATAAACGCTGCTCCAAAGTAGCCGCAGAGACCCCGACACGGCTGACATCTTTCCAACTCAGTAGCTGTTCTGAGCCAGGACGGCGTTTAGCATTTAGCTCCAACTCAGAAACCAAATGGGAAATTCTGGGAGCGGATGTGGTGTTGAATGTTCTCAAACACAGAGTTTTTATTTAAGGGGAAGGCGATGCTCGAGGGAAACCTGCAGCATCAGCATCAGACAATCAATACAACAACTAAATGCATTTACAGATTTGCTTCCTTTGTTTTTATACTTCTGTGACTTTTTCTTATGAAACAAATTATTTAAGAGCACTTATGAGATCAAATGCTGTATGAAGACTAATTATAATGTCATTTTTAAAGATGTTTAGATCCTAAAACAGAATGGTTGTTTATGCGTGTGTTTAATGTTTGAAAAGGTGTTTAATATCACTGAGCTTGCAAACTCTCTTCAGCACTGAAGGAACTCCTAAAGGAGGAAAAAAAGCATTTTATGATGTAGAAATACTGTTCGTTGTTCTGCTTTTATGTTTTGGGGAGTTTGTCACTTTAGCAGAAGCAAATCTGGTGCCATAAAACTGAGCTGAGGCTCATGTAGTTCAGAGTTTCACTATGAAAGGAGCACAAAACCAGCATTTCTTTGTGTTAAGTTGTGATTTCTGATGTTTTTTGTTTGTATTCCACTTTGTCTGCTTGTTGGAAACCAAACTCTCCTCACAGCGCTCGTCCGTGTTAGCCCGATTATTTAGCGACTTTTCTTCACTGGAGCTCTTAGTTGTCAGTCAGACTTTTTAAGAAAGAAAAAATGCAGTTTGTCTCTGAGCGGTGTGTTGAAATGTTCTCTGAGATGCTGAAAATAAAAGATTTGTGCAATCACACTCGTGTGCTTTCTTTTTAAAACCTGTTGTTCCTTCTCCTGGCCACTAGGGGCCAGCATAGCTCCCAACCCCAGCTGAAGAGTTTCCCCGACAAACTGTAAAGAAAGAAATCGATGGTAAGAAATTAGTTAGATAAGAACTTTCATAGAATTTAATCCTCTTTCTAATTTAAAGGTTAATGTGACGTCAGATGTTTCATCTCGGAGATTCAAAATTTAGACGTCACGATTTCTGGTTTCAGAGTTAGAGCTTTATTACTATTCAAATTTACAAATGCAAGTCACAATTTATGAGTCCAAATCACCAATTTACAAGTGCAAATAACTACTTTATGGTTGCAAAACAAAAATTTGCTTGTTTGAAGTGCAAATTTATGAGTATGAATCTACAAACGCTGCTGTTACACTCCTTACCAGTTGGTGGCAGTGACGCACATGGATGTTGTTTGCTAACCGCCTTTAAATGAGAAGAAGACAAAAACGAACCATTGATTGAACTTTATATTTTTGCAATAATTAAAGAAAATTCAGATGCAAAATAACCGACTGGGAGTTTCATCAGGATCTTTAGATTCATACTTTATTAATTAATTATTCTACTTTTATTGTTGTCTTTTGTAACTTGTGTTTTCACAGATGAAACCTCTGATGTCACATGTATGTTTTAATAATTTGGACCAAATACAAACCCTGTCTGTCTTCTTTCTGACCTGGATGCTTTTCCTTTACAGAGACTGTAAACTGACTCCTTAGTTTCTGCTCATATTTTTAGACATAAAATCAGGTTGTTAAACACTGATTGTTTATTTATCTTCTAACAGCTGTAAATGAACCAATATCTGGGAATAGATTGATGAACCTTAAACACAATGACCTCACAGCTTTTGTTTATCTCTGTGAAAAATATCCCAGCATAAAACCTTAAAGTGATGCACACCCCCCAAAAACAGCCTGGAGAGGCTTTTAGCTGCTGTTGCAGCAAACACCCATCACTGGCCTTCTTTTTCTATCCCTTTTTGCACCCACAGATGTGTGAACTCACACAACACCAAAAGCAAAACAAACGCAAACTGTTTTAGGAAATCAACCAGAGCCTGACATGCCTGCCAGGACGGACTCAGAGTCTGAAATATTTCTACCAGAATGGTTTTAGTTTAACTCCAGATTATAGAAAACCAAACAGACTTTGTTTCAGTTAAAAAAAAGAGACAAACATAATAGCTTCTATAGAAAAGGAAACAATAATAGTACAAAAAGTAAGGGTGGGAATAAACAGGCTAAATGATTTATTCAAGCCTGAGAAAAGAGCTAAATATAGACGCACTGGATCAGCCATAGATTCTGTAGAAAGAACTGCATAGAAATTGCTAAGCTATATAAAGCTGCATAATTTATTCTGAAAATGAATGAGAACATTTGTACTGAGCCTAGCGTACTTTCATTTTTCCTTTCACTTCCTTTAGACAGAAAAACGAGAGTCAACAGCAGCATTAGCTCAAATGTTTTTAATCAGGAAAGAGACGAAGCTAAACTCATAGCTGTGGTTGTAGTCAAGACCACACCAACCAAGAACAAGGAGTACCGAGACCAAGGCATAGACCTTATATGGTTATGGTCTTGGCCTATAAAGGTCTTGGTACTTCTTGGTCTCGGTTTGTGTGCTCGACTACAACATTACTCACAGCTCACTACTTTTACCTGAAAGAGAACAGAGGTAGGTGCACTTTCCACTTGAGAGTGAAACAGTGCTAATCCTTAGTGTAATGGCAGCAATAGTTTAAGAAAGAGGCCCAGTTAAACCCATTGGTCAGACATACCTTCTAATGAAGGGAAAACCAAGGGAGTCAACAAACCAAATGCCTGTGGGGGAAAAAGGGTTTTCTAAAAGCCTTTAAGCTTCATCATCTACTTGAAATGTTTTTGTTTTAATCACAGAAAAAGCAGAAACAAACCAAGTAGAGATGTGACGCAGGCAGCTTGATTCAGGCCCAGAAAGCTTCCTCTTGGAGTGCAGAGCGCTGCCTGCTGGGATCTCTGAATCTTTTATGAGAGTTTGTCTTCTCCCGCAGTTCTGGGCAGGTTTTCTCTGCCGGTTTGTGACGTGATCAATCATCCAAGGAAGACTTTGTATGTCCCAGTTTAGTTCCTGCCTCCTGCTTCAGGAGGGACAGGGAGCAGGCGGCAAGAATAGATGATGGGATGGAGATTAAAAACACTGAGGTGGAGAAGCTGAAAGGGAAATGGAAGTGAGCGTGGTTCGTTTAAATCAAACATCTTAGACAGAATCACCTGCTGAGGTTACAAAGCTTTATCCAGAGCTGCTGCAAAGAAAAGATCTGAAATATTTAACCACTCAGGCCTGCTCCCTGGTGGAAGTATGAGCGCCGTGTTGTTCCTGTGGGCGAGAGCCGAGAAACTGACCTGCTAAAGTCCCTAAAACACGCGCAGTTAGCAGGTTTAGCATAAAAACGCAGGACTTTGAGTTTCAACGGGAAAGTTTCTCCCTGAAATCATGTTTCTCCTGCAGAGCTCCGAGGCTCTGATCGATCCCGTCGGTCCCTCGTGGTGTTTTGCTGCAGATGTGCAGCAGGACACGCTCCTCTCCCTCCGTGGGCACAGCCGGCTGCTCCCGTCGGGCTGTCAGGGTGCATTAGCTCCACCCCGCCGACCACCAAGGTGAAACACCCTGCTGCACAGCACGACGACTCCATGAATAACGAACAGCAGCTTCGTTTGGGGAGCCGCTAAACAAAGGTGGATTTAAGGATAAATGACACAAGAGGTGAAGGTTAGCCGTGAAATCTCCCTGGTCCACCAAGAAACAACCCGACACACAAGTTGTTAATTTCAAGCCCCCAGCCTGAGGCTCTCTGACACAGAAACGTCCAAACCAGAGCAACAGAGCCTCAAAAACGACTAGAGGTGTTGGAGAAAACTCCCCCCCCCCCAGAGTCAGAGGATCTTTACTTCCTCCCACTCTGTCCTCCTTTCACTCCGTGTACGAGTGTCTGAAATCCTTAAAAAAAACAAGAGGTGTGAAGTGAACCTGGAGTGTGACGGTGTTAAAAGCAAGAGCTCAGGTATAAGAAACCCAGACCTTCAAACCTTAGTTCATAAACACTGTTTCACACAACAGTGTTTATGAACGCAGCTCTGAGGAGAGGAGATTACCCCCAAAATGACCCAAGTATTTCTAACACTATTTCCAGTTTTTGTTACTGTAGTAAAAGTGAAAAGAAATTACTTCAAAGAAAAAGTATTTTCCTGTTTGGAAATAATGCAGAAAGACTTTATGTGCAAAATCTGGTATTTTAAAAACTCGTATGTATAAAGAACACGAACAAAGATATAAAGATAATACAAAAGAACAAATTCATGCAGAAGAAATACTTTTATTCAGATAATCAACCATTACAGTGAGAACTGTATATATTTTAGGACAGTGTGAAGAACTTCCACTGATAATATCTTCTGTTTCCTGCATGTTTACCTGATCTGGGAACAGTTCAATTTACTCACAGAGGAGTCAGAGATTTTACTCAAGTTGTAGCAGAGATACTTTACAAGGATATTACTCAGGTAAAAATAGGAAGTAAAACTATTAAAAGTACATTTTTGCTAAATGTTACTCCATTAAGTGTAACTAGTTATTCTGGGTTTAAAGCTCATTTAAAACAAAAGTTCAGAAACTAAACTTTCAAAACCTGCAGTTTACTTTCAGCTTCTTGTCGTAACTTAAAGCTACTTTCTAGTCTCTGCTGCGTTTGGGATTATTTAACCTCACTTAACAGGTAATTTTTCCTTCCAGGTTTCTGTACCAGAACATAAAGGCTATTTTCTTGAACTGTATTTTCTATATTTCCAGATCAACTCTTATTTTTCCAGAACCGACGGTCTGTTGGTCTGAAGCCTGCAGGCTGTTTTGCTTTTGAGCTTCCAGGTTACCTTCCTCATACAGGTTGGTTTACAGTTAACAGATCCCTCTTCTTGAACGGACAGGATTCAGACTATCAGGCAAATTAAAATGTTTTAAATCAAAACCTGATTAAATCCAAACCATGTCAGAAAGTAATCATATCCCAAATCTAATAGATAGTAGAGCTTCCTCTATGCAACATCAGTTATTTAAGGTCTCACCATATCTGAACTGGGCTTCAGAACTTCAGTTTATTCCTGTTGAAGTATTTCTAAGGTGACCTTTCTGCTGTTCTTTGGATCTTTGCCTTCAGCAGAACCAAAGTGTGACTGAGGTTATGTTACGTCCCCGAGGTTCAGGGGCGACAACATAAAAATGCATCCAGAGAAAATAAGTGGAATGTAAAAGGATTTATTACAAAAAAGATGGTTTCACAAAAACCAGAACACCATAAAACTTACCCCAGATAAAACAAAAGAACAGGGCAAAGACATTCAAGAAGAGTTAATTGCAAATTAAATTGCAAAATGTTCAAACAATTCAGTCTAAAGTAAAGAAAAGAACCCAAAGAAAGGTCAAAAGGGAGCCCTGAACCTCCCAAACACCAGCTTCTAGCTCCTATAAAGACCTGCAGGAGGTTCTGCTGGAGACCAGGGGTCATTAATTCACCCAGACCATCACACCACCACCGCCGTGTTTGGCTGCCGCTATGATGTTGTTTCAGTCCACAACAAAATCTGGGTCTCCTGGGTTTTTATTTTGGGTCAGAAGTTGTTCTGGACATTGAAATCTCCCTGGAGGCCATGTTTTCAAACCTCTTATTGCTGAATCATGACCTCTGACCTTGAGTGACCTCCTGGATTAGTCCTTTATGAGCTTTTGCAGTAATTTTTGTAGTCAGGCCACTTCTTGAACGCTTCCCAACCTTAATCCACACATTTAAAATGATTTGTTTCAGGGAAGCCCAAAACCTGCAGGTTCTGATCCGGTTATTTATCTCTGCAGGTTTGCCAATCATCAGGCCTGAATTTGTTTTCTAAAAATTCATATTTAATCAGTTACTGTCAAAGCTTTGTTATCCTAATGAAGGGAAACGTCATTGAAAGCTGCTTTTTGTTTTCATTCAGGTTAACTTGATCCGATACGATAATTAGTCGGATCTAAACATCAAATTGTGACTAAAGCGAAAACCGAGGACATCAGTAAGAAGGGGAGACATTAGTTGGAAGGTGAGTCTCAATCAGCTCAGCTTTCAGTGTTTCCACCAAACCTGCAGCAGTTAGACTCGACACGCAGCGTCTGAAAGGTCGCCGCTCACAGAGGCAGGAACGGCGTGTGTGTCTGTGTGTGCGGCTGCAGCGCTCTGCCTCTCCTGACCTTTCCTGAGCGTCGCTGTTGGACCCGCCGCCTCAGCGTGGCGCTCGGGTCACATCACGGAGGGCCTGTTTGACTGACGACGCAAACGTCTCTCTGACACACATCTTCACAGTGACTCATCCGTCTGCAGAAGGTTTGCGGTTTCTCTCAGAGAGCCTCCATGTGACCAACAGGTGATGAAGCATAACACTTTAATGTGCTTTTGTGTTTGTGTGCCTTCTTTCGTCTGTTTGTTGTGCTGACTCTGACATGATGATGCTGAATTATTCACAGGTTTGTGGACGGCTCCTGGAAGCTCCGGCTGACATAAAAGCCCTCCCGTCCCAGGGGCCCATCTCACGCTTGGCTGCAGAAAACACAGTGTGTGTTTCCTGGGTGTGTGTGTGTGTGTGTGAGAGAGAGAGAGATTCGTCTCTGGTGGAGAGCAGAAACACAACCTTGACCTAAATGCAAAACCTGACGAGGGTTCAGGAAAAGAAGAGCTAGGAGGATGGGGGGAAGGAGCGCTGGTCTGGAGGTCACAGCCTCCCTACTGTTGGTGTGACGGATCCACACTGACAAGCAGGGACCACTGGAGACACCGTGTGAGTCTCCAGAACCAGTCTCTCCCCAGCACACACACTCCTCCTTTCCCAGTTTCCCTGGAGCTGTTTTCTTCATCGCAGCTTCAGGAAGCAGCAATAACTGCAGGAGAAGTTTATTAAAATCTGTATTTGTGTAAAAATAAATCTCCCCAGTCTGGAAGCATCTTAACTGGGATTCTGAACCCAGTTAAATGGGATTGACCCAGTAGATGTCAGCGCAGTCCAATCATGAAAATGATGGAGTTTCTGACAGCAGTGATGATGGTTATTCAGATAAACGGGTTCACACCCACTCAGGCGTCTCTGCCTTCATCTCTCTGTGGACAAGTGTGATCTGATTCACTGGAGACTCACCAGAGAAACCAGTTCATTGTGGTTCCTCTGGTGTCTCAGTGACTTTGAATAACAACCCGTTTTATTTATTCAAAGAAGCTTTGATGTTCTAGGGACAAACCCATTGTTTTTAGAGAACCTTTAATTTCACTGCATATTTCTGTTATTTCCTTACTTGTGATGGAGGTTTGGTTTAAAAAGCTCTTATTTTCTCAGGTCCAACTGATTTACTTTGCAGGGCTTTTATTTCGTCAGATCTAACAGGCTTTTATTTTGCAAGACTGAATGTATTTATTTCGAAGGACTTTCAAGTTTCTCCAGGAACTTCTAGTATAAAAATTTAATTGATTTCAAAGGGTCAGAACAAATATTTCAAGTCCTTATTTCTCTTGTTTGGATTATCCTGGTTTACAGATAAAGAAAACTCCGAAAATTAGAAAATTACATCAGATCAATAGAAATTGTATTCAAACATAGACGTTGGGCTTCTGGTCGATGCATTTAATTTCTATCCACTCAGGACTCGGTTGGGGATCCTTTTGCATGAATTACTGTGTGAATGCGAAACTTACTAAACTAATGCTGAACTAAACTTCTTACCTTTCACTCAACTTTCCATGAATATGCTTTGAGTTTGTTTACAATATTCTAACTTCCTGAGACTCTGAATGTGTTTCTTTAGCCATGTTTCTGTTTTCTCAGCTTTTCTTTCTCTGTTCCTCTTTAGGCAAACAGAACACAGGCAGATACCAAGCTCTTCAGCTCTGGGTGGATGAAGAGGGATTTTTGAAAGATTGGGGTCTCTGAAGCCGCTCCTTCTCCTCTCTGCTGATGATAACCTTTGGTGCAGCTCTGCGGCTCATTTCTTTGTTCTGTTCCACACATTGGGTGGGCAGGTTGGTACCTAATATTTTATGGTTCTAGTGAGTCTGTTTGTTAGTTTAGGATATTAGGATTTTTGTTTTCATGTTGAGCAGAGATGATTTCAGCTGCTTTTAATTTCTTTCTCGCCCACTGACTATTTAAGGAGACAAAAACCATTAAAGATTTATTTTTACCTTTTTTTAGGACTCCAAGACTGTTTTTTTCAAGTTCTACCAAATTATGTCTTAAATTTCAGCTAAAGGCATCAAATATTTCCATCTTTAGAAACGTTATCTGTAGCTGTTCTAATGACAGATGTGTTTTAGCTCCTTGAATCCTGCATCAGTTCCTGAATGAGGAACCTGACAGCGGCAGGGACCATCTGTTCCCACCCACTCTGAGATTTCCACACCTCTCCGCCTCAGCTGCCAGGACAGATCCACAGACGTGTGTAAACAGGCATCAGTGCTGCTGTCTCCTGTTTTCACACACAGCTCAGTGGCGGTGCTGTTGGTCAGCAGTGGGTTCGTGAACAGATCCCAGCTGATTGTGGTGGACAGATGCTGGGCAGACTGGCAGCTAAAGAGATGCTCCTGTCTTCCCAGTGAAACTACTGGTCTGCTTCTGGTAACCAGAGTTTGACTCAATTTTACAAAGAAAGTTTTGACAAATAGATAAAAAAGAGTAAACATGTTTTTTTTAAAGTATGTAGAATCTAATACCTATCTGAGAATGCTAAAAAGGCGTAAAAATTGTAAAACGTGCTAACATTTATAGTTTTCTCTTGTTTTCTAGCGGTCTTTGTTGCCCCCTGCTGGATGATAGTGCAAACTGCAGTTTAAAGTCTGCCTTTTCAGCAGGGATTAAATCCTGATTCCCCTTAAATGTTTTCAAACAGGCGTTTCAAGAGTTTATATGCGTTATAAATGCGGTGCTTAGAAAGTCTTAATCAAAAATATTTTCAATTTTATCAAACCAGAATGTAAAAATGAGAAAGTAATGTTCAAATGAAACAAAGACATAAAATGTGCCATAATACTTTTTGCACACTAATGAACTCTTATAACCGCTGTTGAATTAGCTAATGTTTGGGGGGGGGGGGCTCCATAGAGGGCTCCATAGAGGGCTCCAAGATGTCTGCAGAGCAAACTCTACTCACTAACCATAAAATGTATTCTTAAAAGAGCGTGAATGATGTTTTAATTCTCTTTATTTGTAGTATACTGTGTGAATAATTATTTACTTTATTTCTGTTGTTGGTTGTTGGTAAATATACTAACATTAAAATGTCACAGTAGGACATTCTACATAATGGTATCGCTACCGCCACCTTCTGGTTTAGAGGAGAACTGCTCGTTCCAGTCGTGTTGAATTAGATCTGGGTGGGGAAAACAGATCCCCTGGTTCCTCCCAAAACACAATAAAACATACTTTGTTCCATTTGAATGATTAATATTTGAGTATTTGGCGTTTTGAACCTTTGGGCAGCAGAATATTGGGATATTTAAGGTCTTCATGAATCAAAGGAAACAAAAGAAAATCTAAGCAACACCAAAACAGGACCTGAGGGACGTCTCCTGCAGAAATCATGCTGTGCAGTAAAACCCTGATAAATTCCATTATTACGCACAGCACGTAGGATTTCCCAGTTTTCTGATAATCTGAGCAGAAGTAGAAAGTAATCCTGTCATGCAGGGATTAGTGTCTTCGTTGAGTCTGGGGCAGCTTTCATGTGCTTGAGAAACTCCATCCTACCTTAATTCTGCTGATCTCTCATGATCTGACAGCTGATGACACTGCGACCCTGTAAACGACCTCATCTGGACGCATCTGCTGCTCAAATTGTTAGTAAAACGAGTGGTGGCCATGCAGCCGATAATGAGTTAATATTATTAGAATTTTCCACTAACTAAAGCGGCTCCCAGGGTCCATTATGGTGCATCGCAGCAGTTTAGGTCAAAGCGGATGCAACAGTGAAACTGACCCTCCTCCAGAAACCTAATATTTATGAGAGGAAACTCTACAGTAGGTCTGTCACTGTTGTCTGAATGAAGGACACAGTGAGCATCAGTTTCATCCATTACATGAACTGACTGAGCGTCCAACAAGGTAAAAACCCAGACAATGAAACTCTAATGACCAACATACTGTAGTGAGCCACAAGCACAGTTCTAAATCAGCCTCCTGTCGGTTAGCAAAAATACTGTAATTGTAACATGTACTGATTTGTGTTTAACACTTTTCCCATTGGTACACGGGTCAAATGGCAAAGGTCTAACCTCAGGTCCAACCCAAAGAATCCGTCCCCTCATAGAGCCTCTGCCTCTCTGTAGATGCATTGTTCTCCTGCAGGACTTGGTTACACGATATAAAGCCCTCCCTAACTTTTATGTCAGAAAGTGATTTCGTTATAGGCATGGACTGGTCATGAAACCATGTTTAATCAGAGCTTAATCCATCAGTATACTTGGCTTTAGGTCAACTTGGACCAATCATATCATCCCTATGGCATAGTGTCACTGACATTTGGTTGAAGACATGACCTTAGAGGTCCTCAGTTAGATCTTCATCTTAGATGGCCGTTGGGTTTTCCTATGTTCTGTAGGAGCTTTGGCTGAAGGGACCATAGAGCCCTGGCTACACCTGTTCTACATAGGTGTAGTGAAAACTAACATTGGAGGCAGACAGCAACATTACTCCTGGATTTCCTCGGCTATTAACAATAAAGCACCTATGTACACACCTGTGCCTTTAAACCAACTGTCTGTTAAAGTCCTCCTGTGCAGAGCCAGGTCCGCCTTCTTTGCCCTTTAGTTTATGTGGAGAGAGTTTAGATGTGAACTCCAACACGGTCTTCTTTGGTTGAATCCTTAGAGCCAGTCTTACCTAACCTCTAACTCCCCACCAGTTACGCCCCATTAAGCATCAAATCTGTCATATTCAGGGCTGCATGGCAGCGGCAGAGAGCAGATCCGGGTTGCTTCGTTAACTAAACTACATCCCGCTCTGTCTACAGGTTTCAGTAGATATAGATCAAAGATGGTCCAACTTACCAGTATTTAAACAAAAAGGCATCTTTTCCTAAGCTTATTCCTAGACATTTCATCTTGTCGTCTCAAGTGCCTTCTACATCCCTTTGTCTCATTTCGACTGATTGCACTGACCCTCTGACCTCTTTTACTGCTTCTAATGTTGTAGGATTAAGGAACTGCAGCACAAATCTCTCCGTATCATCCAAGCCAGAAGTGTCAGGAAAAAGGCCTGAGGGTGGTTTTCTGTTTTATCGAATCAGCTGAAAGTCTGAAGATTATGACATTCTGCCACAGATGTGATGGGATGTAATTTACTCTGACTTTCAGTTTATCTGAATTTATCTTCAAACAGCATTCTGTTGTTGTGTTTAGGATCTCTAGTTTAGGTCAAAACACTTTTAGTGTCAAACACTTAAATGCATCAGCAGTTCTTTCTTTTTTCACCTGTTTTCAACAACCTCCAGTGCAGCTGATGACTGTACAGAGACTGCATTATTCATGGGAACTATAGAAGAGGCGGCTCATATATTGTTATTCTAGACTCGAGTTCAACCTTTATTATTTTTAACAACTATATCTTGAGTCGTTTAGAGTCCTGAGAAGCCTGGACTTGGTTCCTGACGTTATTATACATCTAACTCCTAAACAGAACCTTAGCTGTGACTTCAACGTTGGGATGTTCTCGGCGGCCTGGCTGGGTCCTGGTGTACATCAAGGATGAGTTCTTGGCTTTTCTTAATTTACATTTTGACATTAAACAATTTAATTCAGCAGGACAGTGTTTAGTATAAATTCTATTACTGAGAGTCCTCTCTAAATACCAATCAGACTTAGAGAAGCCAATCTATAGTTTGCCTTTCTGAAATTAGAATTAAAATCATCCAGAAATTGAAAGCAATTATAAACAACTTTGACAATTTTATGAACCTTATGAAAAAAATCTATAACCAGGAGTGCTGCTTATATTAACATGTGACTGTGAATATTTAATGTTTATCTTGCAATGCTTTCTAAAAACATTTTAAAGACTCATTTTAGTCACCTTTTCATCATATAAACATATATTTCTTTCACGATTTTTACATTTTATTGATTAAAATGTTACTCTTTTCTTTTAAATTACTTTTTTTCTGCCGCTGACCTTTGTATAGGTAGGCGTAAATAATCTTAAAGAAGAAATAAAGCAGGATATAAACACACCCACGCCTGGAATCAATCAAATCTGTCCCGAGCTTTTAATTCTCAGCTCCAGTGTCCCACTTTGCCCTCAATCTCTTAAAGCTCCCCCTCTCCTAACCCCCTCCCACATCACGCCTGGAGCACAGGCTGCCCTGCTGGTAAATAATTGACAAGCTCTCTCTCCTCTTTTCCATTCCTCTGCCATTGTTGCATCGCTCGTCGTGTCCTACGGGCCGTGACGAGCCGCCCTCCCCCGCTCCTATCATGTCCAGTCTCCACCTGCTGCTGGGCGGATAGTGATGACTGTTAGCAGGTAGACAAACGCACAGGGAGCAGCTGCTGGTAAGACCTGATAATTGTATTATTGTTTTGAAGACTAAAACTTGAGGAATAACAACAGGAACTCTTCAAATCCTTGACTTTTTTCTTTTGTTTAAATAGTCTTAATTCAGCACGATAATGTTCTCATATGTAGTTTAGAAAGAACAGCATTAAGCATCTGTTTAGTATTTGGATATAAATTATGTTAGATTAGTAAGAATTACATCTAAATTAAATGTTTTTGTTTTCACTTCCATCAGATTAATGTTTTCTACAGTTTTATTTTATTTAACCTCTAAAAAGTAATGTTTTCTAATCATCATCTTTCAATCAACAGAAAAGGACTTTCTATTTGTGTCGCCTCCGTTTCTGTTCTTTCCTGCTGATTTATTACTGTTTAACTCAATTGCCTCATAATTCAGTTGAAATGAGAGTATGAAGCTGGGACTGATTTGAGCATCGCACTAATGGAGATTATTAAAGATGATCTTCATTCTCCCAAGGAAACCCTGAAACGCACTGAAACCCGAATGATACCAGATGCTTTCAGAATCCTCTTCATTAGCCAAGTTGGTTGCATGAACAGAGTAACTTCAGTTTCCACCACTAGCATTGTATCAACATTACCTAAATTCACTCAATTTTTCTTTTGGTGAAGCAAAATGTCAAACATTTAAACATCCTCTGGTTAAAAAAAAAAACAGGTAATGATTAGTTGTTCAGATATCCTCATATTCTAGCTGACAATTCTGGAGGATGGACAGTTGGTTCTGATAAATTATGCTCCAATCATCATATTTCCCTCCACCAGTTGGATTAAGATCCAGACAGTTTGCTGCATTTATCACTGACTTTCTCTGCTTTTCATGAAGACATGTTTAAAAGGTCCTTCCTCGGTTTACGAATAGATTATCTTTAATGGAAATCACTTTATCATCTGCAAACCGACATACTTTCAGTCTATAAAGCCCCTTCAACCAGTACAACCTGTTTGTTTTTATTAGGTGATTATTTCATATTTCTCTTTTACATGGCAGCAAGCAAACATTCCAGTTAAATCTTTTTGAACAATGCAGATTAAGGGTTCCTCTCTGAAGCTAACTTTTATCCAGTCCTGATTGTCTTTAACCCATTAGAGCCATGTTTTTTACATGTTTACAAGTAGTTGATGATTAGCATTAAGGCTGTTTTTCTTCAGCTGAATCCTTTATAAATCACTCACAAACACTGAGTCCTGATTACACTTCTTTTGTTGAGCTGCTTCTGTTTTCAGGTCGGTTTGTCTTCGAATCTTCCTAAACGTTCCTTTGATGCCTTCTTTGGTTTACCTGCTGGATATTTTTCTTTTGCCAGGTAAACATTTTGATTGGACTTTAAACCAACCATGGTTTTCCACACTTTGTTGAAAGGATTTTGTGTAACCTGCTACACTCCTACTGCAATGTTGGGTTTGGAGAGTAAAACTGGATGAGAACTGTGGTTTGAGATTCTGGACATTGCATGATTTGATTGAGCATTTTCATTTCTGTATGTGTGGAACATGTTCAAATGGCATGCATGAGAAAGAGGAGGGTTCACCTATGGACTGACCATCCTGCAGTCCTGACCTGTCCCAAGTAGGCAACCAGAAATGGCATTGCAATAATGAAAACATGCTGTGGGTCACCCAAAGAGAGGTTTTCAGGAACATTGGCACAGGATAATTTCTTGAATTTTGAGGGTCTTTGTATCCTTCATGCCGGAACAACCTTAAAGTGTTGGAGGGAGAAATAGAATCCTTTACAAAGTGGAAGAAACTCAGATACCCTAATACTTTTTAGATGAGGGTCAAAAATGCAGAAATTGAAGCATATTAATTTTTTTGGCTTTATATAAACCATAAAAGTCTAATCTTTACCGGTTAAGGCAAAGCATACAGTATGTGGTCTCATACTACTGTCCGCCATTTTACCAGTTTTATGTGTCAGGCTAGACCCTCCCAATGGTTACGGAAAAGCAGCTGATTTAATTCAAGGTTTTTCAGACGAGGTTTGTTAACAGACTGAAAGATATAAACTGGATTGAATATAAAATTGAGTTCAGGTTTCTGATCTCTGCTCTAAACTTGAATTTTTGTTGGTTCAGAGATCTCTTTGGAGCCATGAGGGAGTTGATGTTTGTCCTGCTGCTGGTCACCGACTCATCCTGCAGGTCTTCCAGCAGGGCTTGCGAGCCAGGCTGTGATTGCCGTGGAGACCTCAAGTTCACCATCTGCTCGCGCGCTCGCCTCGCCCGGCTTCCCGTCAGAGCACCCCCCTCCACTGAACTCCTCGACCTGTCCGACAACCTCATCTCCGTTGTCCCCAAACATGTCTTCCACAGCAACCGTAAGCTGAGGGTGCTGCTGCTGCAGAACAACAACATCAGCATGGTGGAAGACGGCGGGTTCTCTCAGCTGGATTTCCTGCAGAAGCTGGACCTGAGCTGGAACCGGATCTCTGCCCTCACTGAGGGATTCTCCATTGGCTTGGCTTTCCTATGGGAGCTGCAGTTGTCCCACAACCAGCTGACCAGCCTGGATAGTCGGTGTTTCCTTCACCTGGATGGCCTGCAGAGGTTAAACCTGTCAAACAACAGCATCCAGACAATCCAGGTGAGGTCGTTTGCCTCCATGAGCAGCCTGCGGCAACTCCACCTGCAGGACAACCAGCTGAGATCTTTAAGGAGCGGCACCTTCTCTATGCTGCGCTCCCTAGAGGTCCTTAACCTCGCTGGCAACCAGATCAACCAGATGGAGTTAGCGGTGTTCAACCCGCTCACCAGTGTGACCTTACTCAACTTAGCAGACAACCAATTTTCCACAGTTTGCTTCAAGACATTCCTGAGCATCCACACCTACAGCACCCACATCCTGCTGCAGGGCAATCCCTGGAACTGCGACTGTGAGCTGCAGAGAGTTTTCCGGAAGCTGCGGAGCATCCAGAAGCTCTTCTTGGACGACTACTACAACCTAACATGCTGGGAGCCCCCAGTCCTTCACAACCACCGGCTGATGGAGGTAGACAGCGAGCTGTGCATCGCAGAGACGGTCACTGTGCTCATCATCACCATCACCGTGGTGATAACCGTGTTGGCCGCCATGCTTATGGGCGAAAGAAAGAAGAAGAAGAGGAGGAAGGGGCTGCATTGGACACAGCAGAGGGAATTCTCAGAGGATTCAGATTTCTGAAGCACAGCGTTTATTTTCCTGCTCTGTTACTGGAGCTGTTTCAAGAAGCTGTTGGAGCCTTGCTGAATGTTCAGGCTATTTTGTTTTTACAAGAAAATGTTAATTTATACATGAAGTGACTTTTAACAGTATTCAAGCATGTCACCACATTCCAGCCACAAACGGCAGCGTACTTTATGTGACAGACCAGCCTGAAGGACAAACGTTCTGTGTTGTTGTTTTTTCAAATTAAAAGCATGATGTACATTTTTAGTCCTCTGATTTTATCGACCCTGTATTGACAGCCTGGAGCCTTTTGGTGTTCATCTCTATTCTCACATTCACACTGAAAATGTTTCCATTTCTTCTCCATAAAAAGTCCACTCAGGCAGATTGCATTGAGAGCATCTTTGAATAACAGTTTTCAAGTCTTGCCAAAGATTCCCAATAGGTTATAGGCCTGTACTTTAACGAGGCCTTTCTAACACACACAACTAGTGTTAGCTGCATGCTAATTGTCATGTTCCTGCTTAAAGTTAAACCCCCAAATGAGTTTAACATCTAACAGGTTTTCTTTCAGGTTGACCCAGATTTCACTCCATCCAACATCACTGCCCATGCAGAGGAGTATCTTAGCAGCGTGATGCTGCTAGCACCATGTTTTGGAATCACTTTTTCTCCACATTGCATTTTGATTGAATTATGGAGCTGCTTTTTGTTCTCTAAAAAAACCTCTGAAACCAGAAACAAAACAACTGCACAACTACTGAGAATGAACTGCACATCGTTGCACTGGTTATTAATTACTTTACATTTTAAGACAACTGTCAAAGTAACAGGAGGTGAATTCATGCGTAAATCACAATTTCCAGTTTTCCAAAATTACTTTAAACTACTTTTGAGGTTTTTATTTTTGACATGAATAAATCGGAAATAACCTGAAGCTGATGTCAGTTATTTATGCAACAACTATGCTCCGAAAACCCTTCATCGCAGTTGTGGTCTGTGGCTCCCCCTGCAGGTGAAGGGGACTAACTACAATATAAATCAGCTACGGTCATGAGGTCATCAGATGAACAAGCAGGGTGTGGTCTTCGTTTGTTTTTGGTAGTTTTATTGAGCCCTACGGGGAAATTTTCTTTTTAACTGAATCAGAAGCGATCAGTGCCTTTATTCCACACCTAGAGTCGCAGTCAAAATCACCCCCAGACACTCAACGCTAAATTATAAAATATATGCAGAATTATTAAAAATATGTCTTTGGTTTTAGTCCTTTTCGACTAAATCGTTTTTTAGCTCGCTCTCGGAAATATAAACGTGAATTTCTAGATTTTGAACAACTGATGTCCTAATTAGAACTAAAACTAAAGATTCAGGATAATTTTTTATTCTGTGCTTTTTTTAACTACAAAACAAAACTTATTCACCGTGGTTTAAATCTATTTTTCCACAATAATACAAATTAAAAGATTGTTTTGACAAATGTTTCGACTCTATTGTTGTCCGTGTGAGTTTAATGTGAAATATAATTAAATATTCTCTTCCATGAAGTGCAGAGCACTTTCTGAGCTCAGATATTTGCACAGTCTGTCTCTAAAGTTGGCTTCAGACGTAAATACTAACGTTAATCGACGTTTCTCTTTAATTGAGGCAGAGTGTATCCGTTTTAAGGCGTGTCTGGCCAACATTTTGAAGTGAAAGTAATTACCTATCAAAGCAACCGGATGTAACAAAATTCAAGCATAATTTAGTATGTTTTTCGTCTGTATTCATTAGCAATACTCAGAATGTTTGATTAAATTTCCTATTCAAGTATAAAATATATAATTAATACAATGTATAGTTGTTAATATTTGTTGAATTCCTTGTTAGATTTGCAGATCTGTTTTATTTTGAAGGGATTTACCGGAAACACCAACGTGTAATGCGCTAGCTTGGTGGCTGTGGTGTGTTTCGGGACAGGTGGAATCTCCGGTCTGACGAGACGCTGTTGTTCTCACAACAAAAGGGAACCGAACCGGAGAAACGCTCTACTTTCGTTACGGGACACAAACCAGGACACAGCTCCGTGAATTCAAACTATTTCCACTGGTTTTAGGTGATTATTTAACGGGTTTTGTGTCTAAAAATGTCCCAGAGAGAAAATAGAAATTCAAGAAAATACTGCGCAGTCACAGTTTAATGGGAGCGGTGACCTGAGCAGGTAAGGAAATCCTGGGTTTGTCCTGTATTTGTTCGCTTTTTTTTTTTTTTTTTAAATATAATTTTAAACGATTAAAACCGGGTTTATAAGATAAGAAGTTTTAATAACCACACCCCTTTCCTGTCTGCCTACTTTAAAAAATAACTAAAAATAAAGGCCACTAGAGCCTAAAAAAGTTATAATACAGAGTCGCTTCCTGTCGCTTTAACCGTTTTAGAAATAAGGAAACAACATTTCCAGAACGTGTTTTCCGTAAATATGTAATTTAGCAATGACTTAGGCTGCAGGATGTTAAATATAAACGTTGTTTTACATGAAATGTCAGATACTTCCGCATGTGACCATCAGTGACACACAATGGTTCTCAATCCGTGGCGTGGGGGCCCTCAGAGGGCGCAAGCCAACAGTTTGATCTGATAAATGATATTCAAACACTAAGTTCTGTAGCTAAACATTAAAACTGAAACATGATCAGAAAACTGATGACCTGTTTTGTTTTTTTGAACTTGTGAAAACAGAAAAGCTTACAGTTTGTTTAATGTAAACGAGGCTGTGAAAAACCAAGAACAATGTCCTGACTGTCAAGCATGGTGGTGGTAGCATCATGCTGTGGGCCAGCGTGGTATAAAGCTGCAGAGTTGATTCTTTTCAGTAGCTGTCTGTCTGACTGGTCATTTCTCTGGTAGACATTAGAGGCTTGGTTTCCTCCTGTCGACTAAACTAAAGCACAGAATGATAATGAAACGTTTCCAAACCACATCAGAGACGTGATGTTTATGTTTTCCTCTTAAAGAATCAGTTTTATTTTGGATAATCATCTAATTGGAACAACACAGATCTTAGGTTGAAGTTCAGGAGGTCCTGATTTAACACAAAATAATCCCCTCAGCATCATGCCTCCACTGCCATGCTTCACAGCCAGGATTAATGTTCTGAGGTTCATTTTTTTAAAATATGATTTTGACCAAATAACTCATCCTGCCGCAGCCTTTAAATCTTTTTTTTTTTTGCTGAGGTCAGATCCTCCTCAGTCAGGCGGCTGTTTATTCCACTGATCAGTGGATGTAAAGTCTGTCCAGGCCTGGTTTGTGTTCCTCCCTCAGACTGAACATGTTTATATTCCAGTGTCAGTATTGATGTTGACGAATGATTTATCAGGGAGGGACAGATGGACGACATCAGATGACATCAGCAGCTCCACTGCTCTTTGAACTCTGCATCATTTGGTTGTTCTAAGCCTTCATTTTCTTATCATGCAGATATGGCAGCTGACGACAAGGTCGCCATCCTGACGGACGATGAGGAGGATCAGAAGAGGAAGTATGTGCTGGCCGAGCCGTTCAACACCCTGTCCATGGCGCAGCAGGCAGGCGCCTCCACGCCGCCGCCGCCCCAGCAGCTGCCCTCGCCGCAGCCGGACCCCGTGGACTGCTGCGAGAGGATGTGCCTCCGCGTTAACAGTCGCCTCCTCATTTCCAAAGTCTTCTATTTCTTCTTCTACGCTGCGTACGGCTCGCTGCACCCCCTGCTGGCCGTCTACTATAAGCAGCTGGGCATGAAGGCCGACCGCAGCGGACTGCTGGTCGGCATTCGGTACTTTATCGAGTTCTGCAGCGCCCCCTTCTGGGGCGTGGTGGCGGACCGCTTTAGGAAAGGGAAGGCCGTGCTGCTGTTCTCCGTCATGTGTTGGTTGGTGTTTAACTGCGGCATCGGCTTCGTCCAGCCGGCCAAGATGAAGTGTGTCAATCCGTCCGCGTCGGCTTCGCCGCCAACCGCCTCTCCTCCTCAGAACACGACGCCTCTGATCAACTCCACCACGTCGGCTTCACTGCTGCTCCTCAACACCACCACGCTGTGGACCAACACCACCCTGCAGACCCCCACCGTCTCCCCGGCGACCACCCCCGCCACGCAGGGCCAGATAGAAAGCGACCCGGCGCAGGTGGAGAACATCTTCCTCATCATCCTTCTGGTGGTCATCGTGGGCGAGTTCTTCAGCGCGCCCGCCGTCACCATCGTGGACACGGTCACCCTGCAGTATCTGGGGAAGGCGCGCGACCGCTACGGCCTGCAGAGGATGTGGGGGTCCCTGGGCTGGGGTCTGGCCATGCTGGTGGTGGGCATCTGGATCGACCACACCCACATCACCATGCTGATCCTCGGCGAGGGCTGCGAGATCCCGGAGTACCGCCTCCACAACTACCAGCTGGCCTTCATCGTCTTCGGCGTGTTGATGGGCGCCGCCTTCGTCGTAGCGACTCAGTTCTACTTTGAGAAGGGGGAGGAGTCCCGGCAGGAGGCGGTGGAGGCGGCGGAGGACTCGGCGAGCTGTCAGGAGTCTGCAGTGTCGGGCTCCTCGGACCAGACCCCCGTGGGCCCCGAGGCCCCCCAGGAGTTCCACTACGGCGACCTGCTGAGGCTGCTGTGCACGGTGCGCTACAGCTCCGTCCTCTTCGTCGCCTGGTTCATGGGCTTCGGCTACGGCTTCGTCTTCAGCTTCCTGTACTGGCACCTGGAGGACCTGCAGGGGACCACCACGCTGTTCGGGGTCTGCTCCGTCCTGAGCCACGTCTCCGAGCTCGCCGCTTACTTCACCAGCCACAAGTTCATCGAGCTGGTCGGTCACGTCAGGTAAGAATCTGTGACGTCCATCTCAGCTTCTGTTTTCAGGCTGAACTTTTTATACATTTCAGACCCGTCAGAACTTAAAACTCCATTATTTCTGTGCTTTTCTATTTTCAGTAAATATAATGCTTTTTTTCTGCAATGCTTTAGATATTCTGCAGGATGTTTCATTAAAAAATATAGTTTTAATAGTAAAGGTTGTAGCTATGGCTTTTAATTTGAAATTTTCATCAGCATCAGGATGTGACTTAAATTGATGCCATTTCTGGATTTTTATTCTAGATTCTGTTTGTTTGAGAGGAACTCTGTGCAGCAAATCATGAAAGATTAGAAAAATGATCCAGAACCAAAATATTTTAGCTATAAATGAGATCGTTTCTAAACAGCAGCAGCTGATGAGTAGAATATGAAAAAAACAAACAATAAATATGCAGCTGATTGAGGAGCAAGTTGTGCTTCATGTCAATGTTCATTACTTGGGTTCATTTAGGCATCTAGAAGAACCGGTTATGTTCTGGTTCAGTGCTAATTATCACATCAGAACGTGGAACGGTTTGGTTTGAAAATCCCTGACATGTGGAGCCATCGTCTCCTCCTCCTCCTCCTCCAGCGGCGGGCTGCTCGCGGAGCTCCGACACGTCTGGTTTTGTTCTGAGCAGAGACAAAGGCGGCATTGATGCTGCGGCTCTCCGTCATCTGAGAGCGACGTGTCTGGTTTCAGGCTGCAGCTCACGGTCGGTGAGGATGTAACCGGATCAGAGGCAGACGCCCTGCTGAGCGACGCTGAAGAGACTCCAGTTAATCAGTGACAGAAAACGAATCTGATTTCAGCTTCATGCTTTTGATCTGAACTCAAGCTCCTAATTTCCTCCTTGAATTCGATTCTGTTTGATAACTTCATTGTTTCTCTTTAGGATAAACAGTAAAACACATCAGTAAGTTGATATAACTGAGTGCAGAATTAGACAGACGGATGTTTTAAAGCCTTGATGAGAAAAAGACATCAAACCTGCAGAGGAAGGAAAAGCTGTTGCTTAAAGGTTGTTAGTTTCGTAGTTAAGGCCTCATCAGAACCAGATTCTGACTGATGGAACCCGACTGGTCCCTGCCTCTATTATTTATTTATGAATGGAGCCGTTTGGATTTCTCCAATCTTGTGTTTAAGTTTGTTTAATTCCTAAAGATCGATTCATAAAAGCAAAGATCGGTTTCTGAAAGATGTGTTTTCCTCTGCTTAAAGCTGCTATTAACTAACGTTACTGTGTTCATTTGCTGTTGATTCCAGATTATCCAGGTCACAGTTTCTACAAACAGCAGTTTTTTTTGAAGACGTTTCCACATCTTTCCAGGAGTCTTTTGTGGATTCAGTCTGTAGTTGGAGCTCTGATGTATTTCAGTAGCTTGGAGGTTCGGAGGCTCATTAAATTTCCGCCTCTTGTTCTTCTGGATTGTTCTGGATTTTGATTGGTCTGTTCAATCATTGTGGGAGGACTTCTGTAATCGTGAAACTTCAATCCTCCTCGTCTCTTCAGTGACGCTTTTTCTCTTTTCACAAAGATGGCTTCCTTCACCCTTCTGTCCTCTCCAGTTTGGTCTTTAAAGGTGCGTCCTTTGTTCTTGAGGGCTCAGTGGGTCGGACCTCCATGCTGACAGAACCACAAAGACTCCTGGGAAGACGTGGAAACGTCTTCAAAGAACTGAGCCAAAGTCCGGCTGTCTGTCTGTGTTTTGCTGTTGAATGTTAAAATGATACTAGTATCATTGTGTTGTTTAACTACCTCGTTGTGTCCTTCAGGTAAACGGCTTAAAACGACGTTTTTAACGGCAGGAATCCAACATGACGTCCGACCGAATTAAAGAGTCGATTTTAAATCTTGAAATCTGAAACGATTCGAAGCTGCAGGTTTTATCGCCTCTTAATATCATAGTTTAAACTAAAACTTACCACCTAAACGACCCAACTGTGATTAAAGTATTCACACCCCTTATTCTTAATGTATTCAGGTTTTTTATCTGAGAGAATCTTTGCCTAAAAAAGCGTCCAGAGCTACCAGCCTCTCCATCAGCGAATGAGCCAGGAAGCAGATCCTAGATGCATGTAGCTTAGAGGACGTCCTTGGGACGGTGTCCTCCTGAACCAGCGGGTTACTCTGGAGGAGCTGCAGAGATCAGCAGCTCCGCTGGGAGACTGTACTGGAGACGTAGGGACCATAGAGGAGCCAGAGCTACAGTAGAGCGGCCTAGTCAAAGTAAAGCCCAGAATTCAACAGAGCTTCTGTCAGGAGAGAAGTAAACTAATAAAATCCAATTTTATGGATCCAGTGTGATCAAATCTGGGACATTTTTTGGGGTGTGAATACTTTCTCTACTCATCTGAGTCATCTTTCATTTGCAAACTTTAATTCTACCAAACCTGTTAGTTTGTTTTCTTTCAATAAGCTCATAAAACTGAATCAGTTCTGTTGGTATTTATTGGTTTTAATCATTTTATCCATAAAACTTCTGTTTGTTCCTGTTTCATTACGATCATCATCAATCATTCATAGAAGCTTCAGCGTTGCTGAACAGACGCTCTGCAAAACAAACCAGAGATAAAGACGAAGCCGTTCAGACTTTAAACCCACGGAGGCAGCAGGAAAAGTGAAGCTTAACAACAGAAAGTAAACCTCGGTGTCCTCTGACCTACAAAAACAAAACGATGCCAGATAACAGCAGCTGTGGACGAGAAATAAAGAATAAAAGCAACTAACAGACTCACTGAGCGAGGAGTACTTTCTAAAAGAAAGAAGAAACACTGAATGTTTATACCCAAATATCCGACATCCTGTCCATCTTTACCTCAGTGGGACTGTAGGTCAGACTGAATCGGACTGAATCAGACTGAATCAGACTGAATCAGACTGAATCAGACTGTAGGTCAGACTGAATCAGACTGAATCAGACTGAATCAGACTGTAGGTCAGACTGAATCAGACTGAATCAGACTGAATCAGA
>JAUZNJ010058021.1:0-28531 GCA_034780135.1 Jordanella pulchra
AAACAAGCCTTACTTTAAACATCTCTTTGAAATCACAATATCAAATTCGGCTTAAGACATCATGCAGTTTTGGACAGGCTTTAACTTCAATAGATTTCATAATATTAAGCAAGATTTTAGTCATCAAAAACTTCAATAATAATATTTTTAATAACCTTAGGCAAAATGTGTTGAATTTTGTCACAATGGGATCTTGACGTCCATAGAACTGACAGTCTTGCTGTTATTAATGACAAAGTTATTTCTTAAAACAGTAATGCTACACTTAGGGAAAGGGTTAAACCTATTTTAACATTGATTCAGTCATGGCACAAAAAACATGTTTGCCATAAAAAAGTTTAATTACATATCCGCTGCTTAAATTATGCATCATTAAGGTGCTAATTTAAAAAAAATTCGGTGTTGGTCACTAATCACCTCCCTCCAATCCCTTTAAAAACATATGTTCCACATAATACCTTTAATTTTTCCTACAAAGATCTGCAGAATGTGAATGCTGTCTGTTTATTAATTTTAAATGAAGGCCAACCGCACACTCAAATGTAATCCAAAGAACAGTTAAAAATGGCTACAAAAACAGTGGCTCTGCATTCATAAATTGGACTTAATACTATTGACTACTCAAACAAGAGGTTCATAAAAGTGTAGAATCAGCCGTTATTTTTTGAATCCAGAAAAAGTCTATGACAAGTCATTCTGGTATGTTTTTAATCTTGATGTCCCTCTCTCAGCTTACAATGGCCAGGGGGCACTGCAGGACACTCTGACTTCAATGCAATGTGTGACCTTTGGCTTTCTTCTGCAGCTCATGTTGCAGTTTGTGTTCCCACTTCAGAAAACCCTGTGCAGTCTTCAGTCATGCAGGCTCAAAAGACGCTAATGTTGTTTTAAAAGTCAAAGAGTGACTCCAGCCTTTTCGGCTCAATCTCATGTCTGTGCATAGAGTTTGGGGAAATGTACTTCTTCTGTGAAACAGATGGAAAAAAAAAAGGTCAAACGACAGAGGATGGGATCATTTTTAATTTCAGTACAATTCAAAAACTTTCCACTTCAAACATTTCATTTTGTGCTTAAATCCGTGAGGTTCATGATATTATAGTATAGGTTTATTACAGTCTGGTGCAGTGCAACAACAACAAGGGTTTAGTGGTCTAACTCTGGAGGATTTCCCATCAATGAAAAGAAGTTAGATGGTTTGTTTTGTCACATCATCCATTTCACTTTTCACTCTAATTTCTACATCTGTCTTCTCCCTGTCACATGTAACCATCTTGAGTTCAATAATTAATATGGCAAAATAGTTCTCATGCATTTTACAAACAAAAATATATTTATACCAAAGTCTTAAGATGTTATGCTAAACTGAATACATAAAACACTCCACAACACGAATGACAACTGATTAAAATTGACATCGCAATATGATGGTGTGATTTAAAATAAAAAAAGTATATATCATTGCACATGTGATCCATTTTAAAACTTAACATTTGGCAGCTGGTTGCTGCCATCTTGGTATTCTGGAGACATGAGAGACCATATTTAGAAAAGATGGAGGAGTGTCATCCCTCTTTTTGAGTCACTGCCAATGCTGGTGTGAGCATTTCCTGCATAAGTAATCTCTGGACAGTCTTCCCATGAGGTTAGAAAGTAAAAATATGTTATTTTCACTTTACTGAACTGTATCAACTAGAGACTTCCAGAAACTAACTATTGCTTAACATTTACCCAAACTTTACCAATTGTTAAAAAAAGTTTGTTTAATGTCAAATGCAGTTCAAAGATTCAAACTAGCACCACTTAGCGACAAGGCAATGTTATCAACAGGTCTTTGATCTCTATACTGAATAAAGGTTGGGACCCATTAGCTTTGGTAGGAGGCATTCTGTGTTTCTGTGGTGCACACTGAGTTGTTAGTTTTATTTATGTTGTGCTCTGGAAGTCAGTGATTTGAACTTTAAACAACATTACACCAAACTTAACCTCATTCCAGGTGTGAGTTAGAACACCAACTATATTTTCTAATGTATCCTGTATAGCTATTAGTGCTAATGACTATACAGGATAACAATCCATTCCTGTGCAATTTACAGATTTGAAATATTGATTAACATGTTCAATGATAGACTATTGTGTGACATACCAACTCAGAAAAGCAAATGAAAGTTTGTCACTACAGCAGTTAACATGTTTCTTTATATGTGGCGGTCATATAGGATACTTAGCCCAAAGTTGATAAAAGAGTTTTAAGTTTTCAAATACAGGGATTGGTGGGGTTGATTTTGAAACTGGGAAATTCTAACTCCTGAGTTCAAAACTAAAAAGTAACACAAGAAGAAAAAAAACTGTTAGCTAACACAAGCATTAGCTGTTCAAAGTCACACCATTTTTCAAATACTGGCTTAATGTATCCTAGCTAGGTACACATTTCACAAAAAAACACACAAAAAACAACATTTAAGAACTAAATTAATCATGTCGGTTTTGCATAATTGTAGGATAAACTGCCTTGATCGATGACCAAACTAAATATTATTAACAGTGCAACACAAAACCACTGCAGGTCCTTTTGTTTGACTTTTTTAATGAGAAAAAAAAATATTTTTTGAAATAATTTCTGATTTCAAAGGCATTGCAACCATATTGGACTTTGACCACAAGGTTGGGAACAATTCAGTTCAATTCATTTTCCAATTTGTAACTCATACGTTTTGAGTTCAAATGGAAAAGAGGGATACAAGGAACAAGAATTTGTCAACTTACGAAAACACTAGCTGTGCTATTCCAAATTCTTGCATATTGACGCATTGGACTCTATCTGGAACCAAAATTCTCCAAAAGTCATCTGCAAAGCAGGCAAATTAAGATCATAATTCTGCCGTTATTTTATCTTTATTGATACGATTTTACCAATTTAGTCACATGGAGCACTTAAAAGAACCACCACCTTAAACTGCCAAATGGAAGCTTAGAAATTACACACTTTGTAAAAAAATAAGAACATCTAATAAATTTGAAAGTTGGTTAATTTTCCAATTAACTGTCAAAATAAAAACGTGACCCTTCCACAAGCAAAAACCCACAGATGGTTTAAAAATTGAATTAAAGAACAACTGGTCTATCCTACAACAGCTTAATGGTCATTCTAAAACATTTTTGAAGCAAACTACATGTACCTGAAGACAAAGGAAACGTTTTAGAAGATCTACATTTAATGGGTGAGTGGTGCCAACAAATCAAAAATGCTTTGTAGATAAACCCGTGATCACCAGTGGTATTAGTCTTTAAGGCACTTTCTCACTGGCATCACTTCTAACTACACCCGGCTACATGTGTCTTTTCTATAGTCAAGAAATAATATCAGACCCTTTGCTACATTTGATGATTGTAATTAAAAGTGCATTTAAATGCTAACTGAGAGAAAGAAGAAAAATATAATTCATAGATTATCTACACATAGCTTTTAAATGACTGTTCAACACTGTTCTAGAGCCTCACTTGCCCAGGTGGTGCATAGATGCAGTGATGATAGTTTTGCAATGGAGCGGTTGTATGAGGCAGAGGATTTCTGCCCACTGCCTGTACCAGAGACAGGAAATTTGAAAATGAGCCCCACCGGTTTGATCCACTGGCTCTATAGAATCTAAAGGCCGCATGTGTAGCCAAGCCTCTAGGCATCTCACCAAAGCATAGGAATACCGAGTGAGTGGCAAGTTTGTGTTAGCAGGGTTGCAACAATGTGCAGTTAACTGTCAAAGTAATGCCCAGGACATGTAGACAGCTTTAGGAGATGTAGATCAATACAGTTTATTAGCTAAAAATGTTGATTTTGAGGTGAGATGTCCTTGAAGAATTTACTTGATTTAAGTGATCATAATACTGTTGCAGAAAATACTGTTTCCTGTTATTACTCTATATACTACCTGAATACAACCTGCAGACATTTACCTGGACTAAAAACATTCTATCCTAAGTTTTTCCATATCTTTTTTTTTTTATCACAGCCTGGAACTATAATGTATTCCATCCTCATTCTATATATTTGATCAAACCAAAGTTATTAACATGAGGATAAGGATAAAAATAGTTGAGACGTTTTACTATCGGAAACTTGAATAGAATCAGATTAGATGGAAAACGGCTGTGAGCATCGGTTTGTAGGTCTTACCAGTGGCTAAACTGGATTTAAGTGAAGAAAGTGTGGACTCTGGACCCTCTGCCCCATGGCAATGCTTCAATCTAAACTATTTCATCTATCTCTAGCTGTGTTTTTGGTTTTAGTCCCACTGGAAGGTAATCCTCTGGCCTCCTCTACACTATATGCAGCCTCTATAAGACGTGTCCTCAGCAATTTAGCCACATATATCTTCCCTTAACCCCAAATATTCTTCTTTCCCCTGTAGAATAAATATGCATCTCCAAAGCAAAGCATTACCACCACCCCGTACTTTTAAAAAGGATTTGTAAATGCACAATATTAGAGGGAGACTCTCGTTGTGAAACCCTTGTCTTTTTACTCACTAAAAGGCACTTGATTTGACAGGAGATCAGACCGCAGTTTGGAGGAAAATTTAGAAAAGGTGCAAAACCAGAAGCAGCCCAATGAAGAAGAGAGCACTAGGTGTCTGCATCACAAGTGAGAGGGAAACTACTCCGGTCAGAAAGAAGATGCATGGCATCAGATTAATGCTGAAGTCATCATCAAACATCATTTCTGAAACATCTGACAACACTTTAGGGTCATCTGCCAATGTGGTGTGCAGAGAAATGTAGGCAGGTTCTTCTTTCTCATCCCAGGCTGAGGGAGGTTGAGAAGTTGTATCTTGGTTTACCTTAGTGTTGTTCACTGAGGGGCTTTCATCCTCTGTTCTCACAGCTTTACGAGTCTCAGGTCTTACATCTGCATGATGAGCTGCAGATTTTGTGGAAATTTCTAAAAATCCTTCTTCAAGTATACTCAGTCCCACAACATCTTCTCGCTCCAAGCCTTCGGTCACACTGGGACAAGAGACACTCTCAGCAGTCATCCAATCCTCTCGTGCTGTTAACAGCAGACTCATCTCTGCTACAGGGGGAGCTTCTGAAGTAGGGTTTTCCACTCTCCCAGCCTGAGACTCGTCTGATCTCTGCTTGGATTCTCGAGACTGAGGACTGGAGAGAGACTGTGCTGCAGTGGGACTACTGTGCATGGACTGCTCTGACATGTGGATCACAGATTCCCTGTGGATAACATGTGAAGGCTGAGACTTATCTGGAGTGATTAATTCACCAGCATGCAGTACAAAGGCTGAATACGTTTGAAGGTCAGTGTTGGAAGATGTTGAAGGTGACTGTTCATCTGGGAATACAGCGGGAGTGGACAGAGCACCACCACCAGAAGGAGGCCTCTGTTCAGATGTGGCAGTGGGACCAAACTGGTGAACTGCTTTCTGTTGAAGTGAAACGTAAAAAAACAATGACAGCTCATAGTAGAGTAAACATCCAAATTCCACTTCTTTACATCAAACCACTAGAAAAGCATTTAAAAACACACCAATGCCTTTTCTATGACATGAACCTCATGCTGACACTGTAGGGGTGAGGACATGAAGACATAAAAGATGCAGGCGAAGAGAGGCAAATTAATGCACTTCAATTCTATAATAGCAGAAACTATTAAACTGTATTAAAAATCAGTGCATTGTGAACAAAATTTCTTGATAATAATTAAAAATTAAGCCTTAGCGGAAAAGAAAAGTTTCAACCTTAAAAACATGATTTTTTTCTTTACCCCTTATTGTTGAAGTGAAAGTAAACACCCTTTAACTAAAGGAAACTCTGAACAAGTTCAAGCATGCCAATGTCTGGCCATGTTAGTAACAAGCTAGGCTATGAAATGATAAAATAAGTCTTCAAAGGCTCCTCCTTTTAATCACAGCACATACAGTCGGCTCTTGCTACATATCAGAGGGTGTGACTGAAAAATTTGAGACTACATAGACTACAATTAAAAGTAGAGCAGAACTGGACCCTGCAATATGACCATTAGCAAATCAAATCGACTGTTTGGGAGAACCCTGGACCATGCCAAAGGCAAGATCTTGGGTCTCATTTGGATGCTTTAGATTACTTGAAACAATGCAAACATGCGAGAAAACCTGCAAACATCTTGCAGCAGGAACAGAGGGGAAAGGTTTCCTCAGATTAATATCAGAGACTGTTATTTGGAAATAAGTGTCTGACTCATGTCATCTCAGGCAAAGGGGGTAATTAGCTCTTTGGCATTAGGGAGTCAGATCTTTTACTCATTGAAAAGAAAAAAAATAATTATTTTTCTCTGCCTAGTTAGTAAATCAAGGTCTTTTGTTGGTGTTTACCAGGAATAAAATAATCTTTTCCAGAGATAAAACATGAAAAAATAGCCATCAATATGATAATTCTTGGTGTCCTTAATTTTTCATGACTGCACAAAGACCACAGAGATAAAATTTGAATAATAATATTTTTCTAAACTTCTTTTTTTTTAATTTGCCTATTCCTTCCTAAGTCTCTTTTTCCATGTGGATAGGGGGTGAAAAAACAAGGACAGGTTTGAAAAAAAAAGTGAAAGTGGACTTTTTGAACAGCAGGGAGCCTAGTCCCAATCTGTCTGTTTTTTATAATAATCTTTGTTTTTTTTTTACGATAACAGTTGTTGCAATGTCATAATGGATTTTTGTTGGTTTGCAATTTCATGTTGACACTTTTGTTCGATTATTTTATTTATTTACTTGGAAAGAACATATTTTATGTTCCAATCAATTCAGATCAAAAATACTTTATTAATCCCATGGGGAATTTAAAGTTTTTTGTAACTTCTAGGTCTCTTTTCATTGAGATGTTGGCAGGAAGGATCTTCTGTAGTGGTCTGTCTTGCACCAGATCTGTTAAAGCCTCTCACTGAAGACACTCTGTTGATGTTGAATACTCTGGTTGAAGAGGATGCTCACTGTCATTCATGATGTTCTTCATTTTATGAAGAATTCTTCTTTGTGAAATCTTCTACAAAAGTTCTAGAAAGGTTTCTAGAACAGAGTTGGTCTTCTTTAACAGTTTTGTGAAGTTCTTTAAGTTATTTGCTCTGATGCTGTTACCCCAACAGATAATGCCAAAAGAGATCCCACTTTTCATTAAAGACTTATGGGAGATATGTAGCATCTTGCTGCAGATGCCAAAGGACCTAAGCTTCCTTAAGAAGTACAGTCTGCTCTGTTTGTTTTGAAGACGGCTTCACAGTTGTGTCTCCAGTCTAATCTGTTGTTGAACATAAAGATATGTATACTCCTTCACCCCCTTAACTTCTTCACCCATAATGTTATTAGGATTCAACTTGTTCCTGTTTCTTCTGAAATCTAAAATCGTCTCCCTCATTTTGTTGACATTCAGGATTAGATGATTGTTTCCACATCATGCCACAAAGCTGTTCACCAGCTCCCTTTACTCAGCTTCCTGTCCATCTTTGATGTACCTAATAACTGCACAGTCATCTGAGTGTTTCTGCAGGTAACAGAAATATTTCTGGTGTAGAGAGTAAAAAGGAATGGTGAGAATGCTGTCCTCTGTGGTGCTCCTGATTACTTGATTAGACCATTGACCCTTCAGTCTAAAAAACTGTTGTCTTTTTTTTCAGGTATTCTTTGATCCAGACAATAGTTGTTACTCCACCTGAGTCTTCTGGAGTTTTTCACATAGTAAGTCAGGCTGAATCGTGTTAAATGCACTGGAGAAATCAAAGAACAACCTTTGATAACATAGACCAATACGTAGTTATTTCAATGGCTTGGCTAAAGCTTCTGTGTCAGTTTTGGAGCTCATTCTTTATCAGCAGCCTCTGGTTTTAGGGTTCCCAAGGATCTGTACTGGGACCATTGCTGTTTTTTCACCACATTTTACTGGAAATTGTGTGTCCATTAAACTTCCTAATCTGAAGGTAACTTTCCAACTTCATATCAGGACGTTTCCACTGAAACAACCCTGAAAGTCAGACTCCACAGTTGAAGTTGCTGCAACATGTCCATACCCAACTTCTGCATTTAAGATGGTGGCTACTCATGTCAATAGTAGTTAAGACTTTCTTACTCATACTGTTTTTCTTATTTACATGTCATTAAGACAGTCGCACACACTACTTATACAAGTGGGAAACTGGAATATCATCACCTCGTCAGTTACTTTACTCCAACTTCTCACATTGGCGTTCAGAAGTAAATGTAACATACCATAGAGTCTATTTTAGGAAGCAGAGCATACCTTTTCATTGTTTTGAATTACATGCCAGTTAAATTAAGCAGCAGAAATGCACCAACATCCTTATTTTAATTGTCTGATCGGATAAGGGACATTTTCTTAATCTTAGTGAAAATAAAACTGTAGTCATCTGGTTTTTAAAGTCTAACAGCTGCTCTTGGTTCTTTAACTATTAGCAGTCCCTCTTCAATCATTTTCTGTTGTTGTTTTTCCAGGACAGTTCTCTTAGATAGACAAACAGATAAGGGCTGTTGTTTAGTCAACATTTTTTCTAACGATGACTCATTGCGAAAGCGAATCCTTATCTGGGTTTTAGGGGTCTCAAGAAGGTTACCCGTGCTTTTATCACCTCTCGTCTGGACTCTTAGCTCTTGATGCGTCTGGTTCAATCAATCATCCCAGCAGGGTTAACAGATAGTTCAGCGTACTTCAGTTTGTCTTTTAACCAATAGGAAGCATTAGGAAGTTTTAAGATCTCCTCAGTGGCCTCCTGGCTATCATTGCATTGATTTGAACATTCTGTTGCTGACTAAAATTTTAAACAGTTTAGAACAGGGTTTCTTAACCCTGGTGCTCAGGGCCAACGGTCTTATACATTTTAGGTGTTTCCCTGCCTCCACATACCTGACCTGAATGAAAAGGCGAGTAATAGGCTTTTGCTGGCTGCCGAGGAGGTAATGCAATCATTTGAATAAGGTGTGCTTGAGTAGAGACATCTAAAACATGAAGGACAATGGGCCTGAGGCCCAGGGTTAAGGGGATTTTGTCAAAATCCACACACCTTTGAGAGCACTCAAGTGACCCAGCAAATCAATTACAACATTATTGGTATTTTTAGCTGCAATTCTCTTTCTGTAAAAGCATGCATGTGAAATATGAGATAAAAGAAACCCGAGGATGAGATGGCCAACACACCAACAAGATTAAATCAGTTCAATACTTCATGATGTTATTTGAGTTTGTGATATTTTTGTTAATTTCTATTATGATTTTCTAATGTTTTATCTCAGCTTTAAATGTTGTAGTTGCTTTTAAGCCGGCTCCACTAAAACAATAGCAAAGACATAAACCTTTGGGCAGTGCTGCGTTTTATCGTCCATATACATAGATATTTGTGCTCGCTGATGTTTTAAGAAATAACCTTATATATCTTTTATCAGTGGAGGATAAACCTCAACATCAACACAGACATTTGACAAATGCCAAACCCTCCACAGAACATGCACTGATGCTAATAGAAAACGTAAAAAAAAATAAAATAAAATAATGGTGGACGTGCTACAGCAGTGAGAGGAAGTGAGACTTTACCTAAGTTGTCGCCGAAGCTTCAATAAGCTGTGAACAATACAAAGAACCAAGCCAGGGATGGTAAGCTTTTTAAAGTTGAACAGAAAATGTTAGCTATGTTTTATTAGATCCATGACTTTAATAAATGAATAAATTAAGCACTTTATCTGATTACATGTTGAATCTGGGACCACTAGCATGCAGACCAAGATTATTTCCTTCAAAGTAAGCACTGGTTCTTACCCTCATAACTTTGTCCTTACCTCCACATCGATCTCTGGATGAATGATGACTGGACACACAGCCGAAGGTCTGACTAGTTCTGCCGTTAAATTCTCTGGTTCCTCTGCTGATGTAAAACAGGAGAGAAAACCTGAAAGATTAATGATGAGGTGAAGCACAGGAAAAAGCTTTGATCTTATAACCCAGAAAGCGAACTATTAAAAACATCTAAACCTTTAAGAACGTTTTGTATCATCTATGAGCATAAACTCTATCTCAGTACATAATTTCTTCAGTTCCTAAAATGAAGAAGCAAAGTGATAATTGCAGTTTGTGTGGATGTTTGTTCAGTACCTTCTTCTCTCCCCTGATCATCCTCTGAAGCCAAGTCATCATCCATACTGGAAGAAAAGAAAGCAAAGTCTGTTTCTCTATTTTTGAAAAGTTTTTAAAGTTCTAAACAGCACTTTAAATTATATTCTATCCTAATTTAAACTTTAAACTACTTTAAAGTACAAAACACAAAAATTCTACACACAGAACCGTATAAAACCCTGAAATTTTTAGGGGTTTGGCTAATTTTTACAGTGGATGAAAAGATTTACAGTTTTGATTTTGGAAGGATTTAGGATTCAACAAAAAGGCAGATTAAAATATTAAACACAATATGAAGAACAAGATGATGGATCTTTAACAAAATGTGGGAAAATATGAGAACCGGGAAGATCTGCTAGAACAGAGTGCATTATCTAGAAGATAGATTTATCTTTAGTCCTGAGAGAACTTAAGTATTACTATTTCAATCCATTTTCAATTACAATTGTTTTTGATTTTGGCCAAACAGTCTGAGACCAAAAGTCTGTAAAACTTCACAAACTAGTTAAAATCTTTTAAGAGATTATCTCTGGTCTAAATGTTCTGCTGGGTGTTTTTTTCATGTCAATTTGCTCCTTCATAGCTTCATTACTAAATGTTACCATTTTGCGCGTTCCAACATCCATAGAGCACCCGAAACCAAGCTATTTTATACCCATATACTTTAAATATTGTGTGGCAATTTATCTTTCTTTGCCCCTTGGTATTTTGATGAATAGTGGAGATTTAAGATTTACAACAATGGTGAACAAATTTAACTCTAAGTGACTTTTTAGTGATGCATATTATTCTTTTATTTAGGCTATAAAACCACAATTACCTCACAGCTCACCAGGGTTTTAAATTAAATGGTGAATTTATCATTACTGACCAAATTGCAGTCTAACCTGATATATTCCAGACACCTCTTAACCTTATGCAATGTGCACATGCAGCTAGTTCTTTTTTCGGTGTTTTACTGAGAAACAGCTGGTTGTTCATAGTCAAGACAGAAAAAGTTCTCCAGATGCAACCTTGTGATAAAATTATGTTGTTATATGGAATCATTTCTGTTGTTTCCCATTAGTTGCTTGGTATAGCACTTATTGTTTGGAATTTATGTTTTCCTTTGAGGGCAAACAACAAATTATTAGCTTTTTGAGAAGTCAGTTTAATATTACAGCAGTAAAAGTTTTTATAGCATATTTCCCTACAACAGACTATACGTTGAATACAGGGAAACATTTCTGAAGAACTTCAAGAACGTGGCTTTGTGCACAAAAAACACCAAAAATGTAGTTTTTATTTTTAAAATGTTTACTTGGCGGTTATTTTGTAAAGTAAAACGAAGCAAAAGAAAACAGGAAAAAAACAACAAACCAAATATATACCCTTTTTCATGTTAAAATAGGTCAACAAATACTGATTTTGTTCTCCTCAAACCACTTTGTACCCAAGCTGGCTGTATGTTTTGCAGTGGCTAAGCTTTAACTTTCTGGCTAATATCTTCAGATTTCTCCAAAACATTCTTCCGTTATGCTGGGATAATTACATGATGAAGCTCCCACCTAAATATCTCACAGCTTCCACCTTGTTTCTTTAAATACAACTATTATAATGAGGGAAAAGATTTAAATTTTGGTTTTAGTCTGGCAACAAGATATGTCCCTGATAATTAAGGTGTTTGTCACTGGCTTTCTATAATGCTAGTGAAGTGATGACTTCTTCCTCTCTGATGGGCATTTCAGCCCAGGTCAATGCAGAACTTACCTTCTTTGAACAAAGTCATTTTCTGTTTAGTCTTACCTAGAATCCTCACATGATCTTTTGTTTTAATGCGCTAAAATAAATACCCAAGTGTGTCTCTTGTTAATTCAGATAGCTGCAATGTGGTACAGTTGTTAGTACCACTGCATTGCAGCAGGGTGGTCCTGGGCTGCAGTCAGAGTCTAGAGTCTTTCTGAATGATGTCTTCATGTTCTTTTAAAGTTGGACGTACAGCAAAATTATTAAAACAATCATGAACACCAATGTTTAGGTCATGGCAAGAGTGTAATTAATTGGATTCTTCTGAACTTATCCAAAGACAAGCAGGCTGTTTTTGAAGCTAAAGGTCTCGGCAGGGACTTTTGTCATAAAACTATCAGTGAAATGAGATTTCGAGATGGAAAATTACAGAGTGAAATGTAACTGGCTAAGCCTGAGAGTAAATGTCAAATGAAAAGCTGTGTTGAAGATTAAGACTGTATGTATGAACTGCAGTCACTAACGGGGCTAAAATAAAACTAAATGAGAAGGCTGTTAGCACATATTTCAAATGAAAAGTAGGGGAGACAACAACATGGCCAGGAGCCAAGCAAAGTTTGCTATAAGCTCAAGAAATGTGACAAACATGTAACAAGAGCCCCAAAAGCGGTTCATACTCCTTTAGTTTTATTACATGTTCTGCCTTGTATGAGTTCAAAATATGACCAGAAGATGTCTTTTCAGCAAGAACCTGAATAAATTCAGGACTTCCAACCTCATCTAATTATAAAATCAAACTCCAAAAGATTTGCATTTTAATTTTAGATGTTAGGTTAAAAATCTAAAGGTTACACTTCAAGTACCGAGTATCCTTGAGTTAAACTCCAAGACATATGACTAGTCTATTCCTTGACCCTGAGCATGACATGGCAGGAAAAAAAAAAGGTTTGTTCTTGCCATGAGGGCAGGTGTGTGTGAAACTGATTTATATCACCACCATATATGTATACAGTCATCAATTATCTCAATAAACAAGCCCACCCCCATGTTCCAAAGGTAGCATCAGTTTATGAAGTATTTGATCCTTTTTATACCTCCCTAACAAGCTTTGGGGACCTTTACTACAACAAGATCTATTACAATCTTTCATGTTGATGTTACAATAAATGTGAGGATTATCTGGTTTTAATGGACTGCAGAGAGAAGCAAAGCGATCTGTGCAGCAGCTTCTTAATTACATGTTGGATGAGGCGAGCCTGCTCCTTTGAACTTGCCCCACTCCCCTGTGACAGAAAAGGTCAGAGTTAAGTTTTAGTGCGAGGGGAAACGCCAAGACTGAAAATGACACCTGCCCTTTTCCTATTTTGATCGCGTCACACACTACAGGGATTTTTGGCATTCGGCGCAGGGTGTAAGCTTTCTAAGCACTGCTTTCTGGGCAATTGGAAAAAACAGTAACAGAGACACATTTTTGAAAGACACAGATACCTTGAACCCTTTAATTGTCACAGTGCAGATTCACATGGAGGTTGCCTGACAGTAGCGCGGCGTTTCTAGGGAAAACCACGGATGAAGCGATTGTCCGTTTTAGACTCAAAGGTATTAGTAAGCAGATACCGCTCTGTTGTTGCTGCCAGTGTCTGCGTTGTGGGGATCACTATATCTGAGAGCTAATATGTATTTTAAACTTTTCACCTTAATCTTTCAATGGTTTCATAGAAAGGACCAACACAGAAAATCCCATGGTTGGGAAGTTAAAAGAAAGTAGCATGCATTATGGTTTCACTTCAGAGTTTACCTCATTGGTATGCAGAGATTGTGAGCATTTTGTTTCCTAGTATAGAAACAGGCCTCAGAGGTCAGTGAGAAAACCTTCGTGAACAATAGACATGATGAAGACCAAGTAACATACAAGACAGCTCAGGTTTTAAGTTTTAAACATTTTGTTGATAAAACAATATCCAAAGTTTTCAGCATCTCACTGAACACTTTTCAGGGAATCATCCAAATGAAAAGACATAACGAACCTAACATGGCCGTCCACCTGAACTGACAGGTAGGCAATAATCAGAAAGGCTACAAGCTGCATGGTAACTCTGGATGACCTGCAGGGTTTCACAGATTGGGTGGGAGAATCTGTCCACAGAACAACTATGCATCAAGCATGAACTTGTCCCTCATTTACAAGAGACAAGAATTAATCCTTTGCTTGAAGAAGACAAACTTTCTGGTTAGTTTTATTTTTTTAAGTTTTCAATTACTTAATTATTCGATTTGGGTGTGTGAGCCAGCACACATGTAGAATATCCTAGTCAAAGTCCAAACTGAAATAAGTTTGACAATTCCCCAGAAAGTAAAGATAACTTACTTTAAACAAAGCAAATATATTTTAATAGTTTTATATGAACTTTGAAATGTTAATTAAAATAAAGGGATACAATAAATGAACTTATTCTTGATATGTATTATTTTATACATCTCTGATGTTTTTTCTATCTGGTTTACATGGGGCAAGACTGAAAGTTGGTGTTAATAGATGCTTTTCATCCAGTCTGAGAGGTTGAACTATTTAACTATGAAAACTTGGGCAGATGTATTCAGACGTCTAAATGTGTAAAGCAGCTCTAATTGACTATCGGCTAAGGGAGGCTTAATACAATGTATGCTCCATATTTTCCTTCAACTAGAGGATTATGCACTACTTTATATTGGTATATCACATCAAATCTCAATGAATAACATTGAACCCATTAATTGTCATTGGTAAAATACAGAAAAAGGTGACGGGTATAAGTACCTTTGCATTCCTATTGAGCTATTTTCTAATATTTTTGACCCTGTAAATATCAATGATTAAAAGAATGGGCCACCTACAGAAGACTCTTCAATTGATTTAGGTCGGACCAATAGTAAACTCTGAGATGATCAATTTGTAAATGTCTGAGGCAAAACTGGCCCAAGGCAAATTCATCCAGGGCTCCTCAAATGCTTAAATATTACCAAAACAGGGATATAAAACATTAGTTCATTATAAATGTAAATAGGATAAGTTTGATTCAGTAGTTTTAGCAAAGATAAAATAAAAGATTCCAAACTGTTTAAAATGGTAATTTATACGTTTACTCTATAAAAAGTGCAAAAGATATTCTTCGTGGTTTAATGGTTGTGTTGTACACTCTGATTTCACCTGTTCTATTAAATATTAGTTATTGAATTTGATCAAAGTATATTAAACTTGCCCTCTTGTCCTACATTTGAGCAAATTTGTATTAAATGCAGGGTTAGTGATGTTCTTACTGGAAGAAGACCCTAAATCAAATTCTTCTTAATGGTTTCATATAACTAGTCTAAAGATTGACAGGAAGTCTCTGCCCAACACCAAAGCAGATACCTGTAGACTTTGGGGGTCTTCAAGATGCTTCTTTTTTGTGCCGTGTCAATGCCAGGTTGGGCTGAATCATCTTCATAGGACAAAAGCAGGGTCACGGTATAATTCAGAGAGGAGTTATTGGCCCAGAAATCACCATCCGAAGTTTCATAGCGCACCACAAACTGAATACGTGAGCCGTGCGTGTTGTAAGGGGGTGCAAAAGAGAGCTTGAAGGAGAACCGATCTGTGTCTCCATCGTTCGATCCAAACACATACTCTGCGGGGTGATCAAAGTAGGAGGCCCAGCTGTCCATTGTTGATCTGATGTACACGGCTTTGTGGAAGGAGATGTTCAGCACTCTGATCACTCCACTGAACGCTAATGGCTCATCCTCCACTGGAGATATTTGCTCAACTTCCACTTTCTTGGAGCGCACAGTCTGCAGCAGGACGTCGCTGTCCGGAGCGCGGAACTCCGGGTGAATCCTATAGGTCGGCTGCCGCTCTGCTTTGCGATATTTGGCCTCCTCCTCTTCCCACTTTGTGCTGTCCTCCTCGTCCGAGTCGAAGGCTAAGAACTCGCGGACATACACCAGATCTCCACCTGTTGTATCAGCGAACGACACCCTCTTCCCTGCAGAAAGCGCTTGGTGGATGCGCATGTACTCGGCCGTCTCATCGAAGATGGATGCGCCTCGTTTCCTGGGTACAGGGGAACACCTGGGGATGAGGCGGACACGGTCGGTGTCATCATCATCATCGTCGTCATCGTCATCCTCGTCCTCTTCGTCATCGTTTCCCTCGTCCCCGTCCGTGCGTGAGCGACCCTCTGCCTCCCCGGTTGACTTGCTGGTTTTAATCGTTTTGAAAAGGCCCTCCTGGCTCGGTATTGTTAAAAAAGACATATTGGCAGACGTGTGCAAGAGTGCATATGGCGTCCTCAGAACGATTACTTGTAAATACTCATGGTTTGCAGAGCAGTGCTCGGTGTGGATCCAGCGGTGCCCCTGCGTTACGCGCGGAGAAGCTCCTCAGTCCTGTCAATGTGTGGCAACAGTGACATAAAATGGAAAATCGAGCTTTCCCTGCCAGCGCTTGCGACAGACTATCCCCTGGTTAAGATGACTTTATGCCGCGCTGCTTGGCAGCTCTTGTGAAAGCAGAAGCCTCTAATATTAGTGCTGGTCCTTTTGGCGTGACCTAAATATGTGGGTGTGTGTTTTTAACTCCTCCTGAATCTGCTCGGTTAGGACTGGCTAGTCGCCCTCTACTGGACACAGCGGGAACACAAACAACCGCAGTTGTATATATATATATATATATATAAAAGGAGTGGGTAAAATCAGGAAGACGAAGTCTTTCAAGTAGTTATCACATTTTGACATTGTATGACATTCGGAATTTGATTTGTCCGATAAATGCGCCCTTTTCGCACAGATCAACAACATAGAACAACATTGAAAGCAAAATATGTCGTGAGTTGAATTCTATATAAGTGGGAAACATTTCGATTCTTTTCTCTTGCACTGAGATTAATCTGAACAAAAATAGAAAATTTAATATTATATATAATTAAATATAATTAATTTAATTATATATTCCGACGTCATCTGACCAGTCCAGCTACTTAATGCAAAAATAACAAAATGACTTAAATTCTGTATCAATGTTATTGTTTAATAAGGATCTAAACTGATTTTCAATATTTGGACGTTGTGTCCTTTTTGCGCAGTTAACTCCACCACAGCACGCCATGTAAACACACCCTTGCAGATGATTGGCTGAGATATTTTAGCGCGGCGTGCCGCAGCCAATCAGCGTAATGTTTTTCTTTGGCGTCGTTTCACGGGTAGCAAGCTAACGGATAACCCAAAATACAAACTTACCCGGGCAACACGCTTATTGTTTGAAGGCTGCATTGCGTTTGTGGATTTGAATAACTAGATCAAGTATTTTTTTTACAGGAGAATTTAGTTGTGGAGATGCGGTGCTGTCGTTTGGCAAGGATTCATAACTGGGTAACATAAGCTAACACAAGTTAGCTGTAGCTTTGCTCATTTTAAGGTTCCGCGCCAGGCCGTGGAGAGTTACGAGAGTTGTTCCTGCTCTATTGTTTCCTATAATGTAGTTGGAAAGCTGTCATATACCTCATAACGTTGCACTAATTGTAGAAGCTGCGGCATACACGGTGTAAACGATTGCACTCGTTTTGTAGAGCTCGTGGGCCTCTTAGCCCGTTAGCTCTTTCGCTATCTTGCTAACATGAGTCAAGTGACTGACTGCAAACAGTCGGATGATCGGAGAGCGAAGAAGAGGAGCTCATCACCCGAAAAGGACGAAGACGGTTCAGTTCCTCAGAAGTCAGTTAAAGTAGGTGATGACTTGAATGAACCTGAACAAACTTTAAAAAGTTTCAAAAACAGTGAAGTTGAAAGTCAAGAAGAGACTCATAGGAAGTCAAAAGATGGTGGTTCTGAAGGAGCTGCCTTGCAGTCGGATTCAGTTCCAGACCGTACCGATGGCACCAGCGTCCAGACTGTGAACAGCTCCAGTCCTGGTGGCCATAATGCCAACATCACCGAAAAAACGCAGTCCACAGAGCTGTCTGTAGCCGCTGATCCAAAGGGAGAAACACAGAAAGCGACTGAATCACAGCAGCACCCCTCAACTCCTGTGGAGCAGTCTGACTCTGCAGCTATAGCAGCAGCTGAAGCACTGGCCAGCCTCACTGGAGGAGATGGAGAAGAGAGTCAAGACACCCCATGTTCATCTGCTAAAATCAGACAAGTGAAGCATGGTAGTAAAAACAAACAGCGACCAGGTCAGCAGCCTTCAAAGGTCGCCTCAAAAACACAGGCAGCAGCAGATAGCTCCACATCAGCGCGGAGTACGGATAAGGATGATGCTCCTGAGGCGGATGAAGGGGAGGAGTCCATATCAGGATCATCTTCCACACCAAGCTCCTCTTTCCCATCCGACAACGATGACAATGACGATGGGGAGTGTGCAATTGTGTCGGTCAAAATGGCCCCTGAGATGAGACAGTCTGTTGCTCTGCTGGCACAAGTGCAGATGAGACTTGAAGCTCTGGAAAAGAAAAGCGCCAGGCTCCATCAACGGTTGGAGCTGAAGATAAATCGCCAGAGACGCCCGCATCTTGATCAGAGAAGCTCCATCACAAAAACCATCCCTGGGTTTTGGGTGACTGCTGTATCCTTAAAAGAAAAAAGAAAAGTTGAGTTGGTGGACTTATTTTTTTTTCTTTCTTTATTATCTTAACATTAACTCTCCAGCTTTTGAACCACCCACATCTCTCGGCTCATATAGATGAGACTGATGAAGATGCTCTTAGCTACATGACTGATCTTGAGGTAGGTTTCACTTTATTTTTTCTCTTTTTGTGCAAATGCAAAGCAGTTAGATTTAAGCTTTCTTTGGTGTTGTTTTTTTTTTTTTTCCAGGTTGAATCCTTCAAAAATACCAAACTTGGCTACAGGATTCGCTTCCACTTTCGTCGGAACCCTTATTTCCAGAATAACATCATTATGAAGGAATTGCACCTTGGCATGGGAGGTAATTGCAATTCTTTTGTGAACTGAATTAAAATAAAATCTTTTTGGAAGACATACATTAATTTCTTTAGATTAGAAACAAGGTAGAAAGACCTAAACATATTGTTTTTAATTTACCGATCACCAACTTTGTTGTAAGGAAATCTTCTAAGCACGTTCATTTAGACATTAAATCTATCAGTTTGTGATTTTTTTTTTTTTTTTTTTTTCCTTAATCTGACCTGATTCTTTTAGGATCACCCATGTCGTTCTCCAACCCCATACTTTGGCATCGTGGACACAATCTGACTGCTAACAGCGAGCCCAGGAAGTCATGCCGTGGTGTTTATGAGACGTTTTTCAGCTGGTTCAGTGACCACAGCAACCCAGCACAGGATGATGTAGCACAGGTATAGATCACTACTTGTTTTATTTTATGTTGAGCATAAGCAAACCTCTGCATTGACCCATCAATAATAGTCGACTAAGTGACCAGATCCGCTTCCATAATTTTGGGTTTATTTCTTTGTCACCCTAATCAACCCGATATCATTGTAGTTATTGAACAGAGCAAAATGGACCAACAAACAGGCTGTAGAAATTAATAGCAAAGAGAAATCTAGAAAAGTCAGCTAACTTAACATTTTTGAAGTTGCAACCCAAGCTGTGAGTCCATCTGTTCGACTGATGAAACTGATTGTGATTGAGTGTCTTCTTCGTACTACAGTCACAGTAGGTAGACTGAGATAAAGTACTACAATTAATATTTGTTCCTGATAATGACAGAGCCAAATGTGAAGTTATGGAAAATAAAAAAAGGCATTGGGTAAATATTCCATATGAAGCTGCCAGAAATAATATGTTCTTAAAAATAGTAACTAGGAGAAGTCTGGTTCTGTTTTTCCCAGTCGGTTGCAAAATCTTTTAAGATGTAAATGATTAGAGTGTCGTCATCATAGTCTGTGAAACCAGCTCTTTACATACATGTGCTGAAAAGCCCCTTGGCTTAACAGTTACTGAAATAAGATATAGATTTTTTTTTTTTTTTTTGAAAAATGTTAAAACAAAAAAAAAATCGGAGACTTTTTTTTTTTCACAATACTCTACGGAATTAGCATTTACTTGAACACGTGTCAGATTTTATTGTCATGTTTCAGTTGAGCAGACCTGTATCTAAAATCATCTATAATGATCATTATATTTAATGGCAGGCTTCTAAGTTGTACATGCAAGCTATTTTGGGAGGTAAATTTAACATTTATGCTCTTCTTGCTATTTTGGGATTTAAATGGAGCGATGATGCATTATTTTGTCTCCTTAAATAGATAAAAACCTTCCATTAATTCCCCCCCCCCCCCAAGTACAACCAGATGGACATTATTAATGTGATGCTTTGTGCTGCTGTTTAGATACTTAAGGATGACCTCTACAGAGATCCACTGAGATACTACCTCACTCCTCTCTGGGAACCGAGAGAGAACGGCAGGTAAAACCGACTGGTCCTTCTGTTTCAATAAAGCTCTTATTGAAGTGCTTTTGTTTGAAGAATAAAATAATACATTTTCTTTAATTATTGGTTTGTATTGCTTCGTTCTTAGGATTTTCTTCCCCTGCTGTATCTATATCAAAATAACTACAGCTCACTACTTACATGACGTGTTGTTTCTCTAGTAATGCGACTGAGGCCAGAGCCGCTGGAAACGGGAATGGAGATGATTGTGTTGTTATTTCCGACTCGGATGATGAGCCGGGTGAAGACGGTGGGGACACTGAACAAGGCCACAGTAAGGAGGAGGAGGAGGAGGATGAAGAGGGAGTAGGAGAAGAAGAGGAGGAGGAGGAGGATGATGGCGGCAGGCAAAGGAGTCCAGGTTAGTGCAAAAGCACAGTTGGTAGAAACTGTAACCATTGAATCACAGAGGGTATTTATTTATTTACAAAATGATTTGACCTGAACGTTTCCAAATTTTATGATATTACAACCAAAAATGTTTGTTTTTTTTAATTGGGATTTAATGTGAACAACCAAAGAAAAGAATAATTTTAAACTGGATGGTGGTGAAGAGTTTAGAGATCATTTACAAATAAGAATCTTCAAATTGAATGAGGCATATGAATTAGTCTCCCCTTTACTCTACTACCCAAGGGCCGCCCGTTTTTCCCTTCATATTCTCAAAATTAGTAATTGAAGATAGTTCCACTTTCTAGTAATTTCATCTCTGAATAAACAAGCTGCTCCATGAAACTTCAGAGAGAGATAAATTCTGTTTAACTGCCTTTTTTTTGTAATAGAAAAATGATGGCAGAAGAGAACCCAAGGATTTTATTTCCTTGTTATTTCTGCATTAGTTTAATAATTACCATATAGTTTCACATTAACAGTCCGGTTTCTAACATTTCATCTGTTCAACACAGATTGGAACAATAAAACCAACCTTTATTTACTGTTTATTAGTTTGAATTTTGTTGAAATGTGTTCTTGATTTACTTTATGTTTTGGGGTTTGGCCTTTGCGAGCTTTGCAAATATTTAAACTTTTCTTCCATTTTGTTTTTGTAAGTCAGAAAGAAATAAGCGTGAAACCATTTTATAACTAAATATATTGATGTTGGATAATGTCGGATAAAACAACGAAAGAAAAAAAGGTTCTTTGTTTACCACTTGCTCACCTGGATAAATATACAATAAAAAGGAAATAAAAACATTTTTTGGAGTTTATGCTTATTTTTTTGTGTTTTTTTTTTTTTTTTATTTTTATTTTATTTTTTGCCCACTAATATGCCCACAGAGTAACCGTTGTTGTTTTGCCAAACAATTAAGAGACCACTAAATAAACATCACTACTAAAATATGCCTTTTTTTTTTCAATAACTGCCATAAACCAAACATGGTTCCTTTTAAGCATTGCAGGTCCTTATATATTCAAAATAAGCAAATATCTAATAACACTTAACAAGAGTCTGCATCCTAATATGAGGACAGTCCATTCTACTCTGATCAATCAGCCCGGCCTAGTTGTTAGAGAGCAAAGCATTTTTAGGAAGAAATTTCAAGATGATCCTTCCAAACCTCTGCATGTAACCCCGACTTTTAACCCCAGGTGCTGCCAGCTGTTCAGTGATCACTGAAAGGATGGGTTAGATGCACAGGAAACATTACATTATGCACATTTTGAATGAAGGTGACTAGTCTATACCAGCACCATCTAGTGGTGTCTTGACAACATTACACTCATTTCAGTAAAGACAAGATGCCGGGGATCCAACTACAAAGGTTCTCCGACCCAATAAGGGAAGGTAAAAATCCAAGATGTATTTCATGCTTTAAGACTAGCTTGAGCATAGTTTAACCTTTAGCTTTAAAACGCTTGCATATTTGTCTTTTTTTGTTTTGTCGCCATTTAGGGACGTGGGGACTAAATATGAATTACCCTTCCTACAGTTGGACACACCTTTTTCAGAACAGATTGCAATATTCCATCTTTCTTGCAAGTAGTAGATTTGTTCAACAAATTAATAATCAACAAGACAGCTGGCTACATTATTCAGTAGCCACCTGTCTCTGGTATGGATTTTAATTTCCACTTGGGGTTGACTTTATCATTCCAGGGGAACTTGGATTGTCCAAAGCAGAGCGACTGCTTGTGGCAATTGTTAACGACTCTGAGGTTGAAGATTTGTCAGATGGGGAAGAGACTGATCCTTTCGAGGATGAATGTATTTCTGATTTTGACCTCTTGCCTCTGGAACAAAAGCAACTTGCTGGATATTTGCCGCCTATTATCCCTGAAAATAACGGATGATTATAACCAACCTGATGCAGAAGAAGGGAACCTCTACAGCTGTGAAGATGGTGACGGAGAGAATAGGAGTGAACCACATCAGTCACAAGTAGAAAAACGCAGACATATTCAACAGCATGTTGAGAATGATTTTAGTTTAGTTGGTATTAAACCGCTAAGTGCAGATTACACATTAGATGTTATGGTTTTATCATTAGAATAGGATGAGCAAGGACGTGAAGAGCCCAGGGAAGAACCGCTAAAGACTGGACGGCTGCTCCTTTCACCCCTAAATTAATCCAGTTTGAAGGTGAAGATGATGCCTTGAAACATGAGCGCACAGGTTGGCAGCCGCAGGATTATGTGGAGCAGTATATCAACACACAGCTAATGAAGCTGCTTGCTGAAAGAACAAATACTGTGTGACTGGCTAAGACTGGGAGATCGCTTGATACTTCTGTTGATGAGATTTACCACTTTTTGGAGGGCAGCAATCTTGATGTCTGGTATGAATTACCCACAAACGAGGAGGCTGTGGTCAAACGTCCTGCGATTCCCGGCCGTCACTGATGCAATGTCACGTGATCGCTTCTTCAAACTCAGGAGCAATCTGAAAGTTGTTGTTGATGATGTTCAGGAAACCGAGAGGAAAACTGACAAGTTTTGGAAAGTGAGACCTGTCATGAATCGCATACTCGTTGGCTGTCGTCTTCCAGCTCGACCTAAATGTGCGTCCATAGATGAGCAGATGATCCCATTTACTGGGGTCCGCCAATTATGTCGGTGTGTTCCACTAGAGCCCACTACAATTGGCGTAAAGAACTTTGTTTTGGCATCGATGCATGGAATTGCACTGGACTTTGAAGTCTACCAAGGTGCAAAAACGCTAAGATCTCAAATTCAGGACTCTGAGGGTTTGGATTTAGGAGGCTTGGTGATTAAACGTCTGTCGGAAACTTTGCCCGCTGGTACCAAAGTGTATAACCATACCAGCTTTGGAAAGAAGAAGGGGAACCTGACTAATCCTGTTATGAAGAAGTCTATTTCCAAAGCAACCAAGAAGCTGTCGTGTTTCCTAAGACTAGCTTCAGCAATAGTTGTAAAGGCGGATGGGGACCTTTGTGTAGTCGACTGGTATGACGATAAGCCAATTATTATCCTCCCTGCTGCTCAAGCAGAACAGCCTAAAGATGCCTGCCAGCGACGATCAAAAAAGGAGCAAAGAAATGAGACTGTTAGGTCAGGTAGAATTCAGGAGCACATCCCTCGGATGAGTGGGTTTGACCTTTTAGACAGAATAAGCTACTGCACAATGAGTGTCCGAACTAAGAAGTGGACGATTCGCATGCTGATTCACTTGACTTATCTTGCTCTTGTCAACAGCTGGCTGCTGTATCGCCAAGACAACCAGGAAAACGGTACCCCTGAAAAGGCTATCACAAAGTTTCTTGAGTTTTTGCATGGTAGTGGCTTATGGTATTCCTCAACAAACGGGACGTCCTGAACAAAGATGCACATCTATCAGATACAGAAGGAGAGAAGGCACAGCCTCCGCAGACGAGTAAAGGATCTCAGGTCACCCCGGTTCCACATATCTCTGTCCGGACACGTTCTGCTGTTCATCTCCCAGTGATGGCTGACCCGAAGAACTCAATGCGTTGCAGATGGAAGGGCTGCGCTGGGAAGTCCCGTGTCCAGTGCACAAAATGCGATGTGTTTCTCTGCTTGCAGAGTGAACGTAATTGCTTTGCTGCATTTCACAAAGGCCAGTAGTATCGTTCTCTAAGGGCAGACTTTTTCCTGTTTCTTTTCTTGAATTGAAATGTTTAAAGATCCCTGTTTACAGCCTAAGGCACACACCTGTTGGCACTTTAGTGAAGTTCTCAGAGGTCAGGGGGTTTCTGGTTTATGTCCTAATGTTTGCCGTCTGAAATAAAGTTTTTTTTTTTTTTTTAAATAAACATCTCTTTATTGTGAATTTCAAATAGATAGACCCAGACTCCTCATATGTGGACGTCAAAAACTTCTTGTATCATGAAGGGGTCCAGTCATTAAACCTATTATGTCCAAATAATCCAGTGCACCTTAGAGAAAGGGTAAAATACATGCCAAACTTTTGGTCTTTGGGGGTTAACAATATATTAATACATACAAGCCATTTGCATGATTTTTTTAGAGTGCAAATATGTTTCATTGGAAGCATTGGTGATACTAAAGTAGATCACTCACTATGGGCTACCTTCTCAGTTTTATCTGATGAAATGGCTTAAATAATAGCGCTGGCTGATGGGCCACATTGACTAAACTATTTTACAGCCCATCTCATTAAAATTAACGTTTTGCATCCCTCAGATAAAAGGTTGTAATTGTTTCTTTGGAGGATCTAGTCTTGTAATTCTGTGAAACGATAGCTACTGATTTATTGCAGAAATCTAACCTTAGAGGGGAAAGTGGTAAAAAGAAAGCCATTGTTCAAAGGCATCATTGCCCAACTTTGCAATTCCTACAGGAGAACACATCAAACATGAACAACAATGTGGCCTCGTTTATAAACTGTATGCACACAAAAGAAAAGAACTTGCAGCACAATATGATTCATTCAAAAAAAAAAAACAGTGGTTGAAGCTGGCAAAATGAAATGGAAAGAGCTGAATTATGATCGTAAACAAAATGACTATCAAAGTATTAAAGAGTAACTTAGCTCATGTACAAAAAACTGGAAAAAAAAAAAAAAATGTACCGGCCCAGACAATTAAAAACTAAAAGTAGTCAGTGCCAAGAGGTCCTGAGGGGAAGGGCTACATGTGAGAAACAGGAACATTTAAAGTTAGAAGTTGCATTGAGTTGGTATATCAGGATAAATTAGTTTCATTATTACAGTATAAATCATAAATGCTCAAACTAAGGAAAAAACATTACCTTTAATAACCTTTGAATTAAATGCATTAAACTGAGTAACATTCAAGTGTATTTGGGTGAGTTTTAATGCCTTATAGTCCGTTATAGTTGTTTGGGAATGTTTCCATCTCTGTTCTCTCATTGCACACATCCTTTTGTATTTTGTATGAAACATTGCACAAGGTTGTTTTGTTTTGTGTTTTGTTTTGTTTTTTGTGTGTGACTGCAAATTTTTAAAAAGTAGATTAACTGGTTAGGGGTCACAGGATGATGGAATACAGGGAAGGTCTGAACCAATTGTGTGAAAATTGAAAAAGACTTGATAAATGGGTGGACTTTAACATACTGAGCTACTATGAAATAGTTGAAATATTCATGATAAAGGTTTGAATGAAACAAAAGTCCACAACAAAAGCTAATTTCAAATTGTTCCAATCTCCTGTAAGACTTTTAATACTATATTTGTAGATGTTCTCCAGGATATCCTGAGTTTAAACTCAAAACATGCAATAGAAAATGTTTTTTAAAAGAGCAAAGCTTCCTTTAACTCTGAGCATTAAGTGCACCAATAAGGTTTTATATAAAGTATTAATCCTGGGTGTTAAATTCTGTATCATTTTTGTTTTAATGATAGTTTTGCAGCACTTTGGGACATGTCACCTAAAATGACTGAAATGATATAGACTTGGTGTGAGAAAGTTCTCCTATTGTACTGAACAGGCAACAAAATGTGTCTCCCTCAGATGAGAGCCAGGAGGACGAAGAAGACGAGGGTAGTGGAGAAATAGTGATTGATGGTAAGATAATAATTAACATTGCATTTACTTTTTTTCTTCTGCTTTTTTTTTTCTCCATCTAATCAAAATCGAGTGTTTAGGACTTCAGCAACGATCTCTTGGGATTAGAGTGATGTTATTTTTGTCCTGCAGGCTCTGATGACAGTGATCAGGAGGAAGAGGAGGAGGCCTAGGAAAGTGAAGATAAATGGATGCACATCAAAAATACCACAGAATTCAGACCAATTGCTGCTGGTGTTGTTTAGGTCCTCTTTGTGCCTCCAAAACAGCTCCGGATCATCAGGAAATGCACACAGGATCTCTGGGAAGGTCTTGTTGACCCTTGATTTAAAAAAAAAAAAATAAATAAATAATCCATCGAACCGACGCCGGCTCTCACTGGTTTTTTGGCCGAGTAGTGAGCATTTAGGAGCGAGCCGCCATAGGGACCAGAGACTGGGAATCCGAAGAGGAGACTTAGTGCAAACATTGAATCGTTCTTCCTGGTGTCATGTGTTTATTTTATTTTATTTTTTTGTGCACAAAAATATCAGTTTTTGTTTTTCTTACCTAAAATAGATGGAAGCTTTTAAATCAGGGTAACCCGTAACAGTAAAGCCAAGGCCACATGGAACCCCCCCTTCTTCTACCCGACGGCGTACTCACTCTTTTTACCTGAATATATTTTTGGGTTTAGTATCTCCCGACGGTTCATAAAGAGTCTCTTTGTGTCGTGGAAAACTGTTTTATAGAATATAATCTAACATGAAGTTAGGTTAAACAGCTTCTTTATGTAATCCTGAAATCCTCAGAGGCATTAATTAATCATGGGTCTTTTCCAGCTGCAGAAGCTGTTTGTTTTTTGTTTTTTTTTGTTTGTTTTTTTTTTTTTTTAAGCTGACGCGTGACAAAGCAGAAAATGTCACGAGTTCAATTTGATATGATGATCATACATTTCAGATGCACTGAGTTTGGAACCAAAATGTCTTCTCAGGGATGATCACGGTGGTCGATTTGTTGAAATAACTTGGCTAATTTTAAAACATTTGCGCTCATTTTTGGTTGTGTATGAAGAATCGTGGGCTCTACTGTAGTGTGTATATAGGGACAATAATTATTTTAATAGACTGCCTTTGAGTGTGTTTTTTTTCTTTTTTTTCTGTTGTACCTGTGCTGTCATGTTACATCCACACTTCCACAATGCATTAAGTATCTAATGTTCGATAACCCCGACATAATTCAAGCTACCTTTCTGTGGATTCTCAGATTTATGTAACACACCGAAACAATACATAGGATTTATTGAGTTTTCTTTAAATTAACTCTTAATTCATTTGAATTAACTGATGTAAACATTCTAAGTTTGTGTCTTTTAAGATTGCATTTCTAAAAACAAGGGAAAAAAAAGTGGTATTTCTGTTGTTTTTTTTTTTTTTTACATATTTGAGTTATGGCATGCCTGTTAGCACAAATTGTAAGAAAGGATATTAATAGCACTTAACACTGCTGTGTAGAGGATTATTGCCGTGTATGTGTTGCATAAACTGCATATTCACAGCAATTTTGTAATGGGGTGCACTGTAAAGGAAAAAAAAATAGCATTTGTATTCGCTTTTCTTAGCAACGAACTTGTAAATAATATTTCAGCCATGTTTTTTTTTTTTTTTTTTTTTTTAATAAGATGTTATGATTTAGTTCTTGAATAGATTTCCTAAGCAATCAGAGTCTTTGTTTTTGGTTTTCTCAAAGATGTAACAACAATTTTATAGGTGTGCTGTGATATATATTTTTTTTATTTTATTTTTTATTAGAAATGTGTAGTTTATGATTTGTACTTGTTTTTCTTTGGTTCATCTTGTTTGCTTTAAAGATAAATGTCCACCTTTTTGATTAAGACCTAATAAATAGAAAGTTGTTTGACTTCTCTGTGTTTTACTTTTTGACCTGTCTTAAAATTTTACACGCCCCTTTACATGTATTGCACCTACAACATACAGGGTAGCCCACAATTTCATTTAGTTACAGCAGGACATATTTTGTCTCCCCACATTTTTGGCACATTTAAAGAGTTATTTTTTTAATTTTTTGTTTAATTTTTATTTATTTTTTTGCAAAACATCTCCAGCTCTGTCAGCCTGGATGGACTGCACACATAAACAGATTGTTTAATGGTAACATTTTCATATTTGATCTAAATCTCATTGGTGTATCTCTGACTATGTTTTAGAATAATTGTCATTCTGCAAAATATCCCCCAAAGTCTTTTTTTTGCTTCCTACAG